>JASCZW010005893.1:0-126872 GCA_034211315.2 Aedes japonicus | reverse complement strand
GGAGGGGGTATCAAATTTGTGACAATATGTGACAGGGGGGGGAGGGGTTATAAAAATGTGACATCCAACAATTTTGCATTTGGTAATCTAAATTTATCAGCGTTAATACGAAAACAAAGGCGTCGAAAAGTTTGAGTGTACGGTAAATGAAAATACACATTTTACTTAGTTGCGTGAGTGCAAAAAATATTTACTGTTGTCATACATGTTCTTATCGTCAATAAGCACGAACCGTACGAGCTGTGCTTCGTTGAAGTTTGATTTTGTTGAAAATCCTATTGTGTTCATTTTTGGTTGCGTTGAATTTTTGATTTGATTCAAACGCTGGTCGATGCATTTTGTCGTGCATACCCGCTGCGCAATTAACAAGCCAACCGTGGTAGGTGAATACTGGCAAGATATAAAAAACGAATCCTATTGTAAAGAACTTTGAAGGATGAAGGAACTCCAGCCTGTCAGTTCTTCACATGCTCCTCCAGATTCGAACAAAAAAGTTCCCAAAAAAGCTGAAGCTTGCTTCAGATAGAATTGGAACAAAAACAAGTGCCTGTATTTAAGTTATTTATTATTGAATTCAAGATCTTTTTTTATACAAATCTAGCGTTTTCTTCAAACTTTTAAGAAAAAATACGAATAAAATTATTCGTCACGGTTTCGAAGGAATTCTCGAATTTTTCGAAGCGTCTCAAGATGCGGCCTGATAAAGGACGACCTCCGATAGAGAGCAACCAAGCATATAGACTGTTCCAGAAGGTATAAGCAAACTGTCAAAATAACAAACAAGTCATGTTTTTTTAGTTTTAATAATTTTATTTGTGTTTTATATGATATTTTACTCTCGTTTAATCAAAATATTTAATCATAGCCAAGACTCCTAACTTTTCCTCGAACATGACCCATAAGCTTCTGCACAGTGGTACTTCTCACCATTTTGACCACTTTTGGCCAATCTTTTTTAAATTTTTGGATGTCATCCGCTGGTTTTATAAATTTTCGAAGCTTTGCTTTGGTTAAAGTCTCGATTGGCCGTGCATCCGGGCAGTTCGGCGGATTCATATCCTTCGGCACGAAACATATATTTTGACTTTTGTACCATTCTAAAGTGTCCTTTGCGTAATAACATGACGCCAAATCAGGTCAAAACACTACTTGACCTGATCATCGGCAATAATCGCTTCTGGAGACTTTCCTTAACGTATTTCTGAGTGTTCATCGTCTCCGTTGTGATGTACGGACTAAATGTTTTACCACACTCGCATATTGCATGCCAAACTATAACCTTCTCACCAAATTTTCCGGTAAAATTGCCTTCTCCGTTTCGGGGATGTCTTTGTCTTCGCTTACAGTATAAAATTGTGGTCCGGGAACCGTTTTGTAATCTAGTTTCACATAGATTTCATCGTCCATTATTATACCCCCAGAATTTCTACACAATAACGAATCGTAGAGTTTGCGGTTCACGGACGCGCCCTGTTTTTGGGTTCCTTTTGGGTTTTTTCTGCTTCCAGTATGTTTTCAGCTCAAGTCTTTCTTTGGCACGCATGGCGTTTCTCGACGGGGTCCCTAGTTTTTTCGCAACATCCCGAACGGAAGTCGCTTGTTTTCGCTTGTAGGCATCCATGATCTTTTTATCGATATCCGAACTAATAAAGGGCGGTACGGTCAAAATTTGGTCAATATCAACTTGACGTATTTCTTTCAATTTTGCATTTAAAAAACCTGAACACCCCTCATTTTGAAGGTGTGTGTGTGTAGAATGTTGCTCCTATTTTGATTTTGGAATTCACTCTTCAGTTGTCAAAATGCCGTCCAAGCAAGAAGAGCAGCGTATCAAAATTTTGCTCGCGCATCGCGAAAATCCGAGCTACTCGCACGCAAAGTTGGCAAAATCGCTAAAAGTTGCCAAATCAACCGTTACAAATGTAATTAAAGTATTTGGGGAACGTTTGTCGACAGCCAGGAAGTCTGGATCGGGGGAAAATCGAAAACCGGAAGCCGCTGAGACGACAAAGAGAGTTGCCGGTAGTTTCAAGCGAAACCCTAACCTATCTCTCCGAGATGCCGCAAATAAGCTGGGTGTATCGTCTACAACCGTGCATCGAGCCAAAAAACGAGCCGGACTATCGACTTACAAGAAGGTAGTGACTCCAAATCGCGATGATAAACAAAATACGACGGCCAAAGCGCGATCCCGGAGGCTGTACACGACGATGCTGACGAAGTTTGACTGCGTGGTAATGGACGACGAAACCTACGTCAAAGCCGCTTCCGGGACTACAAGCAGCTTCCGGGACAGGAGTTTTATACGGCAAAAGGAAGGGGAAAGGTAGCAGATATTTTCAAGCACACGAAACAGTCAAAGATCGCAAAGAAATATCTGGTTTGGCTTGCCATCTGTACCTGTGGCTTGAAAAGCAGCATTTTCATAGCTTCCGGGACTGTCAACCAAGAAATTTACGTGAAAGAGTGTTTGAATAAACGTCTGCTGCCTTTCCTGAAGAAACACGGTTGTTCCGTACTGTTTTGGCCGGATTTGGCATCTTGCCATTACGGTAAAAAGGCCATGGAGTGGTACGCCGCCAACAACGTGCAGGTGGTTCCCAAGGACAAGAACCCTCCCAACACGCCAGAGCTCCGCCCAATTGAGAAATACTGGGCTATTGTCAAGCGGAACCTAAAGAAGACCAAAAAAACTGCTAAGGACGAGCAGCAGTTCAAGGCAAACTGGCTTTCTGCGGCGAAGAAGGTGGACAAGGTGGCTGTACAAAATCTGATGGCAGGGGTCAAGCGTAAGGCCCGGCAATTCGGATTTGGAAAAGCGGAAGCCTAACTAAATATTTTTCCTGAATTTTATACTAATTGAACTTGAAAAAGAAATTTAATTTGATTTTTAAATAAACGATTTCACCGATTTACACGCGTTTTCCCTTGACCAAATTTTGACCGTATCACCCTTTAGGACCGGTTTTCGACCACTCTTCGGCGCATCTTCAAACGTACACTGTTCTCTATATTTTAGAATCGCAGATCGTACCGCTCCGACGCTTACACCCTCTTCCTTGGCCAATTTTCTCAAGGAGAGTCTGCTCACAGTGCACCATTTGTGCACGATACTTTTTCGTTGTTCCGGAGACCGCGCATTTTGATAGATAACACAAAACTGAGCACTTTTTTATGCTATGTCATTCAGAAATGTGCAAACAAAAGGACGCAACCAAAACATGTTGAAATATTTCATTATATTCAAAATGACCGTTAAAATAAGGTGTGCTTATACTTTCTGGAACAGTCGTTAGTTGCTGGGCAAAGAGGTGACGTTAAGAATTTGGAGTAACATAAACATCTTTTATAGCAACAACAGCATTGTTAAAAATAAATACGTACGCGAACAAACTTTTCAGTTAGCATATTCTATTTTTAAAGTTACCAAAAAATATCATAAATCTTGAAATCTTGATTTTCTAGGATATGGGACAGTGCCTTAGGATGGGGGAGAGTGCGGTCAGGGAAGAACCTGCTACTTTAAAAAGTGTATAATTAAGGAATCAAAAAGTGCTTGAAATTTTCTTGGCAATAAAAAGTATGATCTGTGTTTCACACAATTTCAACGTTGGGAGAAACGGTCGGGAATTTTGATTCCAATCCTGTATGGAAATTTCAAAAAGGGTATTCTCTCTTTTGTTGAGGTATGAAAAATTTTATGAATTTTTTTACAATTTTGCAAATTGTGATATAAAGAACTAATTCGAGAACTGATCGTCTTAGGAAAACATTTTTGTGGTGGAAAGTGCTTTAAATTATCTCAGCAAGCTGAAAAATTATGCAATGGCAAATTTTTTACACAAAAGTTTCTAGGGCTCAGGAAAATCGAAAAATAACATCGTTCTATACAGAAAATTGCCCACAAAATTGAAATATTGATTTCTTGAAACCTATGTCAATGTGGGATCATTTCTTGATCTCCCGGTATAAGAATTTCAGTGGAATTTCCCAGACTGTTCAAGGTAGATCTCGAAAATCCTCGATGTATTTCAAAAACAAAAAACTCACCGCTTTCAAATTTGTATGGTTTTTAAAATCAAATTTTGCAATCAAAAACAATTATTTCTGTTGGAATATTCATGATTCCATTTCTTTTCCACTTTCTGATCATATTCTTTTTTGGACTTATGAGTAATTTCATGATTTTTCAGAACTTTTTTACGAGTCATGATGTTTTGCGCTACAAGAAAAATTATGTATATTTCCATATAATTTTCCATATCTCGAGAATGGATAAACATTCAATATTGATATATCAAAATTTTCAATCGCACAAAAGTTGGTTTGATTTTTTCGACAAACAAACGGTGTTTTTCTGGTTGTTCCGAACAATTTTCCTTAACCGTGAAATAATGTTGTGTAAAATATCTTTCCAGACCTTTTTTCTGTTGATTAGAAAATCTCAAGCACGTTTTACAACTCAATTTATGTTTTACAAAGTTTGCACTGCAAACATAAATTATTCACCTGAGCTGAACTGCGATCAGTCACTGGTGTTCGAACCAGATTTTGTCCGATTATGGGGTAACTTTTGCTCAAAAATCTGTTACTTATGCACAAAAGTGAGGAAAAACGGTTTCCACATTAGACCCGGGGTTATCTCATAGATGTGTAAGTGCATTTTAGAGCGTGGTTCATGAGTTAAAGCTTTTAAAGTAAGTATTATTGGAAAAACTAAAAATGTTATAAACTCAACTAAAACTCCCAATTTATTAAATTTTATCCATTGTAATCTAGTTAGTTCGATGGTTGTAAAGATGTTAATGTAAACCACTCATACCGATGTGATCTAGAGAGAAAGCTACGAATCAGCATATTTTAATAAAGCATTGTTTTTGGATCTTCAAAAACTATCGCACCTTTTATATTTATCAAGAGTAATAAAAATATACAATGAAATTATTAATTGAATAGGCATTTCTGAATTAGAATCATTAAAGTTTTCAATTTAGCTTTTTAAGAATCATTAAACTTTTCAACTAAGATTATTTCAAATCCAAAACTGATATGTTTCTCAAATGAGTGCAGTTTAAAAAATATATTTAAAAAACTACGTTTTTTGCAGAAGAAAACATGTCATACGATAAGTTTTGTCCATCTGTTACGAATACCTTGATTTATCTCTGCCAGTTATTCCCATCAAAACACACTTCACTTATCCGTCCGACAGAAGAACTTTACACATGTAATTATGTAAATGATTCACGTTATTATTGAAATTGACAAAACCAATATGCATATATTCTTTTTTTTAGAAGTGAGACGTCCAAGGGGGGGGGGGGTGATAATATTTGTGACAAAGTGTGACAGAGGGGGGGGAGGGGGTCAAAAAACCTGAAATTTGATGGACGTCATTTTTGAATCACCCCATATTACTTTGGTTTCGATTTGAATATGGCTTTTTATAAAAATTAAATCCACATACTCATACATTTTGATTACAATTTTCATCAATACACAAACTTTACTATATAAGGCCATAGTTGGGAATAAAGAAAAAATGTGCCCCTAAAATTTGGTTTGCGATATTCTTGTGAAATCATATTTCTAAGTGAACAGTAAATGCATCATGTGATGCATTACTAGACAAATCTATTCAATTTAGCTATACTTAGGCCATTTGCAGATCGTGTTTGTAATCTTTCAACTTAACAAGTGTAATCGTGATGGCTAAAACAAGATTGAGGAAACAAAACTCTCACTCAAGTGAATAACTATGAGTTGATGAAAAAAGTCTTAGCCCTATATGATCCAAATTTCAATTTCAAATCGTCTGTGCAAGCCACCTATGTAGTGGTATAGACAGTTCCGAAAAATATAAATGCACTTTCTCTCTCAAATAAAAAAGACTGTGATTTTTTATTTTTTTTATTTTCAAACAGTTTGCCCTCGTTTAATTCCAAGCCAAAGAAGACGTAAACAACGAAATTGTTTGCAATCTTTCATGTGCCATACAACAATGTTTGCAATCTTTCATACTACAGGCTAGATTCAGGCGTTATCTGGCTCAAGTTTTCATGAAATATTCCATTATTTTCTGAGAAATCTAGCATTTCCTTTATGTGAATTAGATAACACATAAAATAAAATGTTTCTTTATATCTGTGTAGTGCACATTTAGAGTAATGGCAGGAAACACGATCAGGCTTAAAGATTAAAGGTTTGCTATGCTGTTTGATCAAAGGTAGCAACCTTTTTTTCAGACACTTCTTCACGTAGATCTGACCATTGTGTCTGTCGTAATGAATGGACGAGTCATTTTTCCACATCCGCAGATGATCTGCATACCATTACCTTCCTGCCAAATTTTTCGGTGTTAATGGCTTTCACTGACATCCTTTTCCTTTGGCGAGGTATAATACTGTGGTCCCGACTGAATTTTATAATCCAAAACACAACCCTATTTTTTGGTCAGCAGTTTTTCGTACAGCTTTCGAGCACTCGGTTTCACAGATTCAGCCTGTTAGGTTAGGGTGGGGATTATTTCAAAAAAATATCGGGCACATGTTTTCCCTTGTGAAAAATGATCAGATGATCATCATCAGATGACATACAAAAATTTCAGATGTTTTCGTTAAGGTTTAGAGGTGCCGAAATGGGCCTAAGTGCAAAATGTCGAACGGTAGCAAATATCAACCAAAACAGATGCATCTATAAGTAAACACGTGATTTTGTGGCTCTAAAGGGTGACATTTTTGTTGGTTTTGCGGTATCTTTCATAAGCCTCAACAATGAATGAGTGTTTGCACTTACGCCAACATATTTGAACTATCGCAAGCAACATCTTTGCTGTACATTTATAATGACAAATTTATACACTGAAAAAAAGCAGAGAGAACAAGAGCGAGAGAAGGAACGAGATTTAGAGAGAGAGAAAGAGAGAATCTATATATATAAAACAGAGTGGCATACGTAAGACCGCGCATAACTCGAGAACGGATCGTCCGATTTATGTTGCCTTTGTTTTGTCCTGTCCGGCTACGCTCAAGGAACATTTATAAGAAGAGAAAGTTGGAAAAATTTATGGGGAAAATGAAAACTTCGAAAAGATAGATTTTCAATACATTATGTATGGTATTTTTTCGTTTTGATCGAGTTATCCTTGACATGCAGCGGAGTTGACAGGTGTCCTTATTATTCTGCTTTTGGTTAATGTCCGTGGTCCAGCTTCGTTCGAATCGTTTCGGACTGTGGGTCTACTATGAGCGGCATATCGAGAGGCCTGTTAGAGGTTGCAATTGTTTGAAAACGACACACATTGGGATACAACACATGCCAATGCCATTGTTACTGTACCTGCAATCAAATTCGTACCCTGTTTGCGATCATCATCTCGGCATGTTTTCCATCAAATGTAGTCGAATTGTAGGAACAAATACAAGGATGAAATGGTTGATGATATATTTAATCGAGCTCGCACAACCACTGTGAATTACGAGCTGGAAATCAACAATGAGATGCGCAACGAGGCGCTGATTTTTGTCGAATACATGTGTTTACTCATGTGTGGCAGTGACTCCTCAGCAAGAGGACGTATACGACACTTTAATGAAAGCGATTGACGACTGAAATGGAGGCGTGTTCTTCATCAATGTACCTGGCGGAACTTGCCAAAAGTACCTTATTTTATTATTATTGGCTAGGGTTTGCCCATGATCAGATATTGCGATGGCGGTTGCCTCTTCAGAGATTGCAGCCATATTGTTGGAAGGCAGTCGAACGGCTCAGCTGCCGTTGAATCTCCAACTGACAGACGAATCGACATGCAACATTTCGAAGAATTCGTCAAGGACGAAAGTGTTGCAGTGTTGTAAGATCATCATCTGGGACGAATGCACAATAGCACACAAACGAGCATTGGAGGCACTCGATCGAACTATGCAAGATCTGCGCAGTAACTCGAGACCTTTTAGAGGCGTAATGATTTTGTTGCCAGGTGATTTTCGACAAACACGACCTGTCATTTCGCAAGCCTTAAGCTTTCGTATTTGGGGCGATATGTAAAGAAGCTACAGTTGACGAGAAATATCTGCAGTTACCTTGCAAAATGATCCGTGTGCCGAGATTTTTCGAATCAATTGTTGGCGATTGGCAATGGCTTGATTTCGTTCCCGCCGAATGTCTGCCTAATGTCATCCAGACTTATGGGAACCACGATTAGTCAAGTGCACGTGCGAAAAATGAGTATGCCAGGGATTTTAATATCGTAATTCAAAATGTAATTCCTGGACAATTACATTCATTCAACTTAATAGATTGTGTGACTAATCCGAACAAAGTAACCAATTATCCAACAAAATTCCTGAATTTATTGGATTTACCAGGATTACCACCATATAATTTACGACTGAAGATTGAATCTGTTATCATCATGCTCCAGAATCTCAATCAACCGAAATTGTGTAATGGAACAAGATTGGTCGTTTAGCAACTCAAGAATAATGTCATTCAAGCAATGATACTAAAAGGCAAATTCAAGGGCGAAGAAGTGCTCATTCCAAGAATTCCACTTATTTCAAACGATTGAGTTCAAACGAATACAGTGTCCGGTTTGCTTTTAATTCGCCATGACAATCAATAAATCACAAAGTCAATCTTTGAAAGTGTGTGGGATTAACCTCGAATGTCCATGCTTCTGGCATTGTTGTTTATTAATCTTTGTTTATTTACGCGCGGGATAATCGAACAAAGATTGAAGTCTACCACAAAGCACTGAATTGAACTGGCGCTAGATTTTGTCAACCGGTACAAGCATGTAAATAAAGCATATAAATTTGAACATATTCGAACAGCGTTCAATTCAATCAATATCTAAAATTCAAGTTTCGTAATCTTTTATCGATCGCGAATGAACGATTAAAAAAGTTGAGGTGGCAAGCAAACCAAGCCTGGCTTTAAGTCACTTAAAAATAAAATTAAATCATGAATGTTCGGAAACATTCGTATCCTAAAATCGGTTAAAGCGGAACGAAGTTCGCCGGGTCAGCTAGTGATCTTATAATTGAGAGTACACGTGGAACTCCGACGAAATTACATTCTTGGTTCCTCTCCGCTTCTTCGATATTTGTACTTCATCTGCTTCATCATGAACTTCAAAATCGTTGTCATCATATTCAGTCATCATAAAAGAAACACCTGTTGGCTGCTCTCCTGAGAAATATATTGAAATGCATTCTGATCCTAATTCGTTAGAAAATAAACCTTACCTTGTCGTTTTTTGGTTCTGCTTTTTGTATCCAGCTAAGCCTGAATATTCCGAGCGTAGTTTTTCTCTATCTTCTTGTGAACTTTTTAAAGAGTTGTGTCCTGTCCACTGATAACTGCCTGACGTAAATTTCGTTGATCTTCGAGGAAACAAGTATGTTTCTCCAGTGCTTTCTTCACAGAGCCATTTTTAGTGCGTTTAATAATGGTCCGCATTTTGGGGATGGCATCCTGTACAGCCAAATCAAAAATTAGATCTAAATTTGACGTCAACTTTTTCGCTTCGCTTTGATTTTTTCGAGTCTTAGAAAGAGACCTCCACGGCACATAAAGTTTTTCAATTTTGATGATAGATTTTATCTCTTGAAGTAGTGGAATGCACGTTTTATTCCAAAAATAAGTTGTGGCTTTTCTCACTGTAATTCTCGCACTTTTCTCTATACTGTTTTTCAAAGTGCGATGGACTTAAAAAAAAGTAACACAGCACTTAACGCACTAGTGGGAGCCTACCACCTGATAAATCTGGACATTCTTTACCAATATATTTGATGTTTGATTCACTTCGCAATTTGAGAGCCATCTTCTGTTTGAAATAAAATCAAAACAAATCAACTTCCGAAGCAGAAATAGTTAAAACAAATGAAACATCAGACTTTACAAGTTTGACGTTTCTCGTTTATCTCTTCTCTTTCTTTCTCTCTTCTATCATTTTCTCTATATCTCATGTCCTCACTGCTCTTATATACACGGCCAGCCGTTTCAACTCAGTTTTGAGTCGTTTTTGTCTCACTTTCGTCATTAGTGGAGTCACTCAAATTAGAGTAAGTGTAACTGGCATTGACAAGTCGACAAATCAAAAACATCGACTCAAATCAAATGGATGTTTTTGATTTGTCGACTTGTCAGTAACATTTACTCAAATTTGAGTGACTCAGTGTTAGGTGCTTCGTTTTGGCTGCTTCTGTTTCCGACGAATCTGCAGGCCTATTCTCTTCATTAGTCGCCGAAGTACTTAACTTTTTCGCCACATCTCGGACTGATGCTGATGGATGACGCTTAGCCCTTATCAAGCAAAACAATGCACTTTATACTACCGTACTGTACGTTGAAAATAGTTGAACATGTTTTTACATAGCCGTAGGAACCCAAAGAGAAAGTCGACAAAGAGAGTCTCTCAATGTTACTTAGGACCTAATGCATTGTTTTGCTTGTTATCTTTCTGTCGATTGTGGGGTCAGCGGGACCGGGGTTTCTTCGAAAGAGCACTGTTGTTGATAATTCCGTAATGCGGTTTGAGCTGCTCCGACGCTCACACCTTCTTTCTTAGTCAGTTTTCTGATCGAAAGACCACTAACGGTGCACCGTTTATGCACAATTTTGCACGGAAGAAAGACAACGCATTTTCAAACTTCCGAGCGAAAGATTAAAAAAAAAGACAACATCAGTTTAATTTGAATGTTAACAACATTACGCAGCACGCATACTCCACGTATTTTGAATTGAGGGTTAATCATTAGTGTATATATAATTATCGGCACAGTCTACATATAAAAACAGGAAACAAAAGAAGCTTAGGGTAGCAAACTTAAACAAATTCTTCAAATACATTTAACTAATCATGTTTTGTGTTGTTGCATGAAGCACGTAATCAATTATTATGTTTGAACATTGGAAATAGCCTTCTTATCAACACGCAACCCTAGGAGTGGACAACAATTTCTGCTAGAACCAAAGATGTGAACTGCCCTGGGATGCATAGTTGACGTAACCACCATCGGTATGATTGTTGAGGAAATGCGTTTTTCCGGGTTCAAGCTGTAATGCAGTGTATACTAACAATCATGGACAAATGTTCTGACCATTTGATGAAGTTTTACTAATAAAAGTGGGCCAGCAAGATAATTAGAATAGTTTCATTATTTTATCATCGTTAAAACGCATACGCCAACTTATGCGAATAAACAGGCATATTACTGAACGTTTATTCTCATAGTTTGGCGTAAAAACCAGGCTGCTCTGTTCTGAATAATATGTCGTACATTAGGCTCTCGCCGATTGGCTTCACGAATACTAACGAAAAGTATCACCCAGCAAAGCTCCCATTTGATTTTGACGATATCTACCAGTGAAGTATTTATAATTATCAGTCCAGAAAATGTTCGATTCTTTCAAAGAGCTTCAGTTGAAAAAAAAAAGCAAGAATGTTGCAGTTACAGTTTCTACTGTAAGGTGTTGAGAGACCTGAACATAAAATTAACCCAACTGGGGCATGAAGAGTGCGAACGTTGTCAAGCCCATCGTGTTCACGGAAAGCAGACAGGGCACTCTGCTAAAGCTGGTGATAATGATCAAGGAATATCAACAACGACCGAAGTTCAATGCGAGTTGTGTTTTAGTTGGAAGGATCACCGACGAGCGATTGCTGGGCGGACCGTGTACAATTAATGATGACGTCATTTCAACACCCACTTGCTGTTCCTTATGCAATTTTACTATCTGTGGTTTTCATTGCATATTAGAATTCCTGGTCATCCCTTTTCACTTTCGCCAGGAAAAATCCTCAATTCTTCCCATTTCCAGATGCCCAAAAAGGCAGTATGAGGGATACAGTATCTCTGATCGTAAGGAACCGGCCAGGTGTTTTTCATAGGTCGATAGATGGCAAGTATGTATGTAATCTCTAATCTGCTTTCCCTTGTGCATTCAACTTCGCTTACAGCCACCCGTGATGTGGAGAGACGTCATTCATGCGACCAAATGGTGCTTACGCCAAACCGTTCTTTTCAATTTATCTCGCAATTTTTCGAAGAAACTTTTTTTGTTTTGACTTGGAGGCAATGTATTATAGGGTAAAGAATGCAGAAAAACAAAAAAGTGAGTTTTGGTCGTCTTGGCACTTACGTCAACTATTAACCGTGTAAAATAAGTAGTTGTGTCTTAAAAACACCTCTAATTGGAAACTGATTTCTGTCACATGAAGCCTTTGGGAAGTGTTAAACAAAATTTCACATCGCTAGAACCATTCTGTGCCATTAGCGGTGTGCGAATTTGTTCTTGCCTTGACCTACTCCGCATGCCCTACGCGCTATTTCAAAACTACTTCTATTCAATTTTCAAAACCTGCTGAGCTCTATCCAGGGTTGCCACATGCACAGATTTATCTAAATTGACAGAGATTTTTTTCATTTTTTTCATACAGATATTTGTATATAAAGATAACAGACTTTTGGGAAAACCCAAGATTTTTAAGATTTTTTGCAATTGCTCAAATTCAAAATATAAATTCAGTTTAGGATCCAACTTCTTATCATTACTAATTTCAATGAGCTGTTTTAGGCACACAGTTCAAAATAAAAGAATTGGTACTTACTCTACCGTGACAGATCACAGTCTGAAAGTCAGTTTGTATGTTGCCCCCAAATGATTTCTCTATAAATTTTTTGAGATGATTTTTGAAGACAACTCTTCTAGAATTTTTCAAAGATTCTTAGAAATTCCTTTAAATATTCTTTCTGGCGTTTCTATAGGTATTTTTCGAACGTTTGTGCATTCCTCCAGGGATTCTTTCAGGAGTTTTTCAAAACGTCCTTGTGATGAAATGTTTGGAAGAATCCCTGATCTTGTAAAGTTTTGTGATTTTGAAGGAATTACTGGAGGACACCTGAAAGAATACACAAAAACTATGTTAAGACACAACGTAATTTACGGACAGTTCCATATGCTCGAATTATCAGTCATTAGTGTCCTCTTTCTTGTCTCTTACGCAATATTCTTATCTGTCCGTCACATCTATCGATCATGATCTGCCGATCGTTATTGGCAATTCCCGAACTTGTCTCAATTTTTTACCTACTTATATCATAGCTTTCCAGAATAAAACCGATAAGATCAGGTTTAATCAATTCAGTATACTATCGAATAGACACCAGTAGACATCGCACCGAATATTGTTTTGTTATAGTCATCGGAGTTAATAAAGTTGTGTCGTTCCTAATCCAATCGAGAACACTGATTCTTTTTCTGAGAAACGTGATCGCGGTAACAAACTATAAGGCTATTCTTAAAGAAATTCTTGAAGAAAATTCCAAAGTAATTCTTGGAGAAATATCATAAGAATTTTGTACATGAATTCCAATATCTCATATATTTAATTCTTAACTCTAAAAATTCCGCAATGGATTTTTTGTAGAATTATTTTTCAAATTTTGTCTAGGATGTCTGCAAAAATTCTTACATATAGTTCTCCAGATATTACTTCAATATTTTTTTCAGGTTTTCCGTTGGAGAAGAGATTGTTTCAAAGTTCCCCAAGACAGTGCTCCACAAATTTCGGTAGAATTTCCCGCAAGTATTTCTACAAAAAACTGTTCTTCTGTGTTCTTCTTATAATTTAGAAGTATTCTTATGCATATATGCAGAGGAATTTTTGGAAGTTAGAATAATGTTTTTGGCTGTTGTTTTTGCTATTTGAAGCTTAGTTATTTTGACCGTAATTTTTTGTTAGCTTTAAAATAATCTTGTAGTGTGCAAAACTATACATATTTTTGCAATTAAGAAACAGTTCCAGATCAAAAACAAAAAAAAACAGCTTTTGGGCTTTGCATCAGATAGAACTTCGGAAATGACCGATCCTGACTGTTCTCATTTGATTTGATTTTTGGCTCTTTGTGCAAGTTACGCTTGCAAAAACCTGCCTTTGAACCTGGAGCAAATGATACGATATATTTGCAGTTACTAGTCATACAGGCCTCAAACGATCCACAAAATTCCAGATTCCGAAATTTCAGAACAAAGGTTTGATTGTTGTCAACTTAATGACCCGATTACGCAGCCACCTTTCCACTTCCTAAGCTAAGTATTGCCTCTTATCGAAAAAGCGAATCGTATTTTCCAGTCAAAAACTACGGAATTCCTCGCTGTTGATGCTTCTTGCACATTTTTGTGAGGATGATTGCCTAAAACACCTAACGGATGTATGGGTTTCAGATTTCGAGAAAAATCGTAAGAAGTCGAAAATACAAATCAGGGTAGCAGCAGGAGAAATGCTTGGATCCGAATTTCTCGATGATACCATGATGGAGGTTTTTTTCTCGATTTGCTGTGCTTTCTATACCGATTTGATTGAACAGATTACTAAGCGCTCTGATCCAGTTCTGACTACTGCATGTGTCCTTTGAAGGAGTTCAACTCGTTTATTGAACAATGTCCGTAATTTTTTAAAAGCGGTGAGAAACAGGCATTGAAAATGATTTTTGCGAACTAAGGATGGTAACCACCTGCAAAAAAAACAAGGAGGAAGAATCAGAAGACTTCGAAACTTGTTGTAGAAACGTCTGTATTTCAAACGACCAGATGGGAAGCTGGCTTTTCACCTGCTAAGAAAGTTCATTGCGAACTTTTCACTAATCTCGCTTTCTTATGAAGAAATGGAGCGAGTTTTCTCGCAATACAATCTGAATAGGTCCAAAATCCGGAACCGCCTGAGTACGAACATCATGGATGTCAAATGAGGAAACCTATCGTGAAAATTTGGTAATCAAAACAAACACCACATGAATCATGATCATGTCAATACTGGCCTGTCAGAAGCTTAGTGTAATGATCGATTTCCCCCGAGAACATGAATCCCTCGTATACAGATCTGCTTTCCTTTTAGAGTACAAAATTTTAAGTAAAGATTTTTACCAAGATTTTTGCAGCTAAACACCGATAAAAAAGATTTTTTTGGCAAAAATTAAACATAGGAACAAAAAATAATGTGGCAACCCTGGCTCTATCGGACTTATCGCACTTTCTCATCACATCTTTGGTTCCATTTTTTTTTTAATTCTTCAAAGTTTAATCAAAGCTACCCCATCTAACAGTGACGTATTGCAAGAAATAAAATATTCGTAGCAAAAAAACAATTCGCGGCTCAAAAGTCACCGACAATGATTACGCAAATATTTAGGCTTAAAGTTATTTTTTATGAAACCACGTACGTACGCATTAAGAAATTGTGCGTGCCCTCGGAGAGGAAATGAATGACTTCACTATTTTTGTAAGCGGCAGCCACACGACACACAAGAAACGATTTTCCCATTGTAATGATACTGCAAACAGCCTCCACTTTTTGTCGCACCTTGGCTTGGAATTGAACCTGTCCGTCGGTTGGCATCCCGACTTTAACCACAAGAGAAAAATTAATCATTATTAATCGTTCTTACCTGTTGTCTGTTCACCTATCCAGTTCATCGAGTGCGCTCTTATACTTTCGTTTTTCCTTTATCGTTATTCGTACAACTAGCAATGATGTTTTAAAAAGTAGATGGACACTTTGGGACGTTTTTTTTCCTTCTTAGGGTATGCTGCGTGATACTAGTTAAAGGATAAAACGCCTAGCATAAAAGTAGGAGAGTAGATGCAATAATCCGACAATGCCTTTCGTTCAGCATTTGGCAGTGCAAATTTATGAACTGTCCGAAAAAGCAACAGCGATCAATCATCAACAGCATCGAACAACATAATGTTCAATCGGCATCTATATTTGCCACACCTCATCATCAGTGACGTGTGCCCGTGCTGTAGCTTTTCAGGATGTGATCCTAACGACGCCCCTACCAACCGCACCAACAGCATAATTTTACGGCTTCTGGCATCTTTCTCGATACGTGGAATGTCGAACGGATGTCTTTCTCTCGGTGTGACCCTTCCTCAAAACCGGACAATCGACCTTATCTACTCTTCGAGCCCGAAACGAGGTCCAAAATTAAAACGGAATGAATTGCTGGCGATCCGTAGCACGACGGTTGGGGCCGGGACTCCTAAGAAGTGTGTGAAATGACATTAGGTGGTCTCGTTTAAAGCTTAATTTGGAATCCAAGCAGGCATAGGCGATGGCGATGGGGGTGAAAATAGTGGCGCGAGTGGTCACGAGATAACGAAAGAGTGACTCGCTCTTCTCGCTAGGCCATTCAGTTCACCGTGTTGTGTCGCGTGTGTGTTCCGAATTCAAACTGTTGAATGTTTCTTGCTGAAGGGAGTAAATGGTACAAATGTTGCCCCGGACATGCTCGGCCGAAGGCGTTTACATTTTCGATTAAATTAAGTCACAAGCAATTAAGTCGTGAGGGGCGGCCGATGTAGCTCACAAGCCATTATTGTCTCTGCTGCCTTGTTTCAGTTGAATATTTTGCTGTTCTATTTAATTAACGTTCGTGATGGATTAAAGTGCGGAATGAGTTAGGCACGATCAGCCGAATTTGCCCGGATTGAGATGTCGGCTGTCCAACTGGTGCAGTATTAAGCAATAGTCAACTAGTTGTTATCTTAATATTAAAGAGATCGACGAGATGAAATTATTCAGAAAGATTCTTGACATGAAATTTAGAAATGAGAAGAAAAATTAGTATTCTCCATTTGATTCCAACTACCTTTGCTTATCTTGACAGATACGCGTATTTCGTCTACAATGTGCAGACTTCTTCAGTGTCGTGTACTAATAACTCGATTATAGTACATGACACTGAAGAAGTTTGCACATTGCACTATGGTCCAGATCAAGAATTTACGAGGAAACATGCTCCCACCGCCTAAACTTCAAACTTTACAGCAAAGTGATGTTGTACAACATGGTTTGTATCATCAAGGTTCATTTTTTGATGTTGATTAAAATTAGGGTGATTCCCATTTTCACGGAAATACATAAACTAACTTTTTTATTTGCAGAAATTTGACGTTTACACTCTTAAGCAAAGTTGTGGCGGAATTTTCATATGTAAATTTTTCATGGAATTTTCATATATAAATTTTTTTGTAGCTTAAAAATTGACTGGTTTAGAGCAATTTTCCCTCATCAACTTAGGGTGTACCATAAAAAAATGTTTTTTTTTGCCCTTACTTTTGTATTTCAATTTTCATCGTTAAGTTGCGTTGGCACAAGTTGTAAAACTTTCAAAGGCGCGTATTTTGATATATTAACTTTACCGCTAGCTTTAACCGATCAATAGTTATTGAAGTTTTTCTTCTAAAACCATTTCAGATTCAAATGTAATTTTCTCAAGATACAGAAATAACATGTCTCTTGTTTTCACATAACGGGTGTCCACTAAAAAATGAGAATGATTTCAATACTTTTACATCAGAACAAAAACGGCCGCATAGAAATGTCACTTTAGATGAATGAATCGTTGCACTCTCCAGAAAATTTTCATACACTCTTATTTCACTCTAACATGTTCAGTCGTGTTCAGCATGCCGTCGAAACAGGAAGAACTGCGCGCGCGCGTTGTACAATTCTTTCAAGCGAACGGAGATCGTGGAAAAAAATACACGGTGGACCATTTTTGTCGTGAAAAAGTTCCGGTATCCACCGTATACCGTATCCTGGCATGCATGAGAGTAACCCGGAAGAAAGGTTGCGGCCGTCCAGCGAAAATAATGAATGAGAAAACGCTCCGCTCGCTGCGCAGCATGTTCAACAACAAGGATTCGGTAAGTCAACGGGAAGCTGCCCGAAAGTTCCATTGTTCGAAGTCACTCATCTGCAAGACGCTAAAGAAAGAAGGAATAGTGTGTAGAAAGAAAACCAGATCCCCAGAGTACACAGATGAGCAGATTCAAACCGTGAAATCCCAATGCCGCTGGATGACTCGGAATTACGGCGGAAAATCTTTCGTTCTGGACGACGAAAGCTACTTTCCTCTTTCGAAGTCTCAGATACCGGGAAACGACCGATTCTACACTAAGGACAAATCTACTACTCCTCCAAAAGTAATGTATAAGTTCAAGCATAAATTTGAATCGAAGGTTATGTTATACATCGTAATATCCGATAAGGGTATTTCGAAGCCGTGGTTCAAACCAAGCGGTTTGGCCATCAACCAGGAGGTGTACCAAAGAGAGTGTTTGCAGAAAATACTCATCCCATTTCTTAAACAACATCACTCGGATGGCAAATACGTGTTTTGGCCGGACAAGGCATCATCGCACTACGCAAAAAACGCTAACGTTTTTGGAGAGCCAAAATATACCATATGTCCCAAAAGACCGGAATCCGACAAATTTGCCACAGTGCCGTCCTATCGAGGATTTCTTCGGTCTTTTGAGCTCCATGGTATACAAGGATAATTGAAGGCCAAGAACACCAAGCAACTTACCAACAGGATCAAAAGCTGCATCCGAAAAATCGATGTGGCTGCCGTCCAACGGTCATGTTCCAGCATAACGACTAAGCCTGCGCACGGCGGACCACGGACCATATGACAATATTCACTAAACTTAGTTTGAAGATTTAAGTTGACCCTTTTAATAAAATAAATCAGTTTGAACAAAACTTCACTGGTATTTTTTTCCTGACCCATTCTTTTCGTTCTCATTATTTAGTGGACACCCGTTATGTTGAACAATATAAGTTGTCCTTTCAAATGACGTCTTGATATTTTTTTGTGTTTGCCCCAATCATAAAAATCAACATTTGAAAAGGGCGTATTTTTTTTTTTTGAAAAACTTCAATAACTATTGATTGATTGAAGCTAGTGACAAAGTTTGTATACCAAAGTATGCGTCTTTAAAAGTTCTAAAACTCGTCAGAACACAGCTTTACGGTGAGAATTAAAATAAAAAGTAAGTGTTGTTGTTGTTGTTATTGTGTTCTACTAATGCCACTTTCCGTCCATCTGAGGCATTCGTGTCAGTGACTAGATCAGCTGTTAAATCATACATACAACAGAGGCAAGAACTGAAGCCGTACAAAGTAAAAAAAAAGTTGCCCAACCGTGATGACAATCAAAATTTTCACACCAATGTTTTGTAAACATTTTCTTGTATCATGATGGACGATAAAACATACCTATTCGATGACTTTAAACAGCTCCCGGGTCTAGCATTTTATACCGCAATGCAAACGAACGCCGTTGCCAGACATTTCCGGACAAAGAAGGTGTCCAAATTCTCGAAAAAGTATTTGCTTTGGCAGGCCATACGTAGTTGTGATCGAAAATCTAAACATTTCGTCTCTACCGGCACTATCCATAAAGATGTGTACGAGAAAGAATGTCTGCTAAAGCGGATGCTACCGTTTATCAAAAATCACGACTCTCGAATTCAGTTTTGGTCTGATATGGCCTCTTGTCGCTATGCGAAATCCGTCCACCAAACAGTTCATAACTTCACCCAATAGAGAAGTACTGGGCACTAGCTAAGCGGAAACTCTTCGAAACTAAAAAGAAAGCAAATGATACCGATGATTTCAAGAAAAGATGCAGAATCGTCACGCCGGCGAATCTGAGGATATCCTACGGAACCTCGATCATAGAAAGTTCGAGAATTTTACAGAAAGAAGGATTAACATCTTAATTATCTTTTTTTTAATGTAGATATAGCTCTATTTAGGTTTCCGGAATTTTACGTGGACAGGTTTTATTCCTCGTGATAAACTAGAAGTTCAAAGATTCCAGAATGTTTTAAGGGTGATGGTTTTGATTTGCTTTTGATTGAACCTGATGTTAAAACCAACAGAAACTATTACTAATGTAATAATGTTTTGAAGGACTGCAGCTGCTTTAAACAAGACTCTACACCGTCTCACCAGGTGTAGTACTGATAAAAATAACCATACAATTACAATAGGTGTGGCAGCAATAGCCACAAGGCGCGGGATTGCAAAGGTCCCCCCAAATGCTTGATGTGCGCCGGGAAACCGGACGATAAGCACGTAATGTGGGGGGGGGGGGGGCAAGTGCCCGGCCGCTAAGGGTATACCAACGAGCCAACCGTAATGCAGGTAACCCAACTAAACCTGAAGCATTGTGAGGTCACCCAGCAACTGCTGTGTCAGACAGTTAGCGAGTCGGCATCGAATATCGCCATTATTTACGACCCATACCGCATCCCACCCGGCAACGGGAACTGGTTTGCGGACAGGGCTAATATGGCGGCATTATGGATGACGGACAAGTACCCGGTTCAGGAGGTTGTGTCTACCACAAACGAAGGCTTTGCGGTTGTAAAAGTGAATGGAGTGTTCTTCTGCAGCTGCTACGCACCGCCAAGATGGTCGATCGAACAGTTTACCAATATGCTAGATCGGATGACAACGGAGCTAACTGGCCTGACCCCGTTGGTAATAGCGGGGGACTTCAACGCTTGGGCGCTCGAGTGGGGGAGCCGCCTTACCAACCCTAGGGGCCAAATACTTCTGGAGGCCTTGGCTAGACTCAACGTAGACATAGCCAATGTGGGCACCAAGAGTACCTACCATAGAAACGGAGCGGAATCGATTATCGATATAACATTCAGCAGTCCTGGGCTGATAAGCAATTGGAGGGTGAATGATGGCTACACCCATAGCGACCACTTGGCGGTTCGATATTGTATCGTCCACAATACAAGGCAGCGTGCGGAAGGAGGAGCATCCACTCCATTCGCCCGCAAATGGAGGACGTCCTACTTTGATGTAGAGACTTTTAAAGAGGCGCTTGAGAGGGAACGGAATTTACGCGAAACCCAGGAACCTTGCGGTGAACGACTCGTTATGACACTTACACGACCGTGCGATGCGACCATGCCGAGGGAAGTCAAACCAAGGAATGGAAGATCGCCGGTGTATTAATAGACGGAGTCAATTGCCGACCTCCGAAGAACATGCCTCCACGCAAGAAGGAGGGTGCAGAGAGCGCGGTCAGACGCCGAGATAATCGAGCGTAGAGGGGCGCTAGTCGCCGCGAAGGCCGCACTAAAGAGGGAGATAAAGGCCAGCAAGCGAGCCTGCTTCGAGGGTCTGTGTCAGAGGGCCAATGCGAACCCGTGGGGTGACGCCTATCGGGTAGTAATGGCCAAAACCAGAGGATCGGCGGCTCCAACCGAGCGTTCATCAGAGCTGCTACAGGTGATCGTTGGGGAACTCTTTCCGAGCCACGACACGAGTCCATGGCCCCCTCTCGCCGCCGTAGATTTGTCCCATGACCAGCATTCCAGTATCCCAGACCTTAACGCTGTCATAGCGACGGAAGGGTGGACGGCTCCGCCCAACACCCGTGACCACGTGGGCATTGATAACGGCACAACGGGGGCCAGCGACGAGGCGACGGTGACGACTGATGAACTCATTGCGATAGCAAAGGTGAACAAAGCGCCGGGACCTAATGGTATCCCGAACCTGGCCATCAAGACGGCTATCTTGCTGGATCCCGAAATGTTAAGGGTGGTGATGCAAAAGTGTCTGGACGAAGGCGTCTTCCCAGACGCCTCGAAAATTCAGAACCTTGTGTTGCTACCAAAGACAGGGAAGCCACCAGGAGATCCATCGGCATATAGACCTATATGTCTGTTGGATACAGCGGATAAGGTGCTCGAAAGGGTAATCCTCAACAGACTGACAACGTACACGGAGGGTACAGGCGGTCTGTCTAATAATCAGTTTGGCTTCCGCAAAGGGAAGTCGACGGTGGATGCCATCCTGTCCGTCACCAAGACGGCTGAGGTGGCAATCCAGCACAAGGGGTGAGGAGTACGCTACTGTGCAGTGGTCACCCTTGACGTGAGAAACGCATTCAATAGCGCCAGTTGGGTGGCTATCGCCGACTCGCTCCAACGCCTACAGGTTCTTGGGTACCTGTACAAGATTCTCGGAAGCTACTTCCAGAATCGTGTACTGGTATACAATACAGAGGCAGACCAAAAACGTGTACAGATCACCGCAGGCGTCCCACAAGGTTCGATCCTGGGTCCGGTGCTATGGAACACGATGTACGACGAGGTACTGCGGCTTGAGTTCCCGAGCGGGGTAAAGATTGTCGGGTTCGCAGACGACATCACCCTAGAGATATGTGGTGAATCCATCGAAGAGGTCGAGTTAACGGCCTTCAAGCCATTGGCATTGTGGAGAGATGGATGAGCTCCAGGCAATTGGAGCTAGCCCACCATAAGACTTGACGGCTGCACGATGTGAGTCGAAGTAGATCGAGGTATCTTGGGGTCATGATCGACGATAAGCTGTCCTTTGTCAGTCGCGTCGATTACGCTTGCAAGAAAGCCTCTATGGCTATATCGGCATTATCCCGCATGATGTCGAATAGCTCGGCGGTGCAAGGGCGTAAGAGTAAACTCCTGGCCAGTGTCGCCCTGTCCATACTTAGGTAAGGCGGGCCGGCATGGATCACCGCCTTGAGTACCAAGAGCTACGCAAGTAAGCTAGAGAGTACGCACAGGCTTATGTGCCTAAGAGTGGTTAGTGCTCACCGAACGGTATCACGCGACGCGGTCTGCGTCCTAGCGGGGATGATGCCAATAGGCATGGTCATAAAAGAGGACCTAGAGTGCTTCGAACAACGTGGAACAAGAGGTATCCGGAAGACCACTAGAGCCGTATCCATGGTTAAGTGGCGAAGGGAATGGAATAACTCCACCAAAGGTCGCTGGACCCACCGACTAATCCCGGAATTAATCGGATGGGTCGGTAGGCGAATCGGGGAGGTGAACTTCCACTTAACGCAGATATTGTTTGGCCACGGCTGTTTTAGACAATACCTGCATAAATATGGGCATGCACAGTCCTCCGCATGCAGCGAGTGCGCGGGAGTTGAGGAAACTGCGGAACATGTGTTCTTCGCATGTACTCGCTTCGACGGCGCGAGATCAGGCATGTTTGCCGTAAGCGGTCACGACACGACTCCGGACAATTTGGTCCCGAGGATGTGCCAGAACTCTCAGATCGTCCTCGATCTCCAACAAAAATGGCGAAACGACCAAAGGCAGGTCGCAGGGACCACCTAACTACTAAAGCCCCAAGTAGTTAGACATAGTGGGTGCTGAATAAGCACAAGAGCCCCCTCCCCGAAGTAATACCGAAAGGTGGTTCCGGGGAGGGCGGGGCGTAAGGCACGGGTGGGTTTTTAGTGGGTTGAGGAGTTGGCACCCTCATCCCCACACCCTGAGTTCTTCAGGTGTCTGGTTGCAGATTTTCCATCCCGTCTAAAAGAAAAAAAATACAATTACAATAATGTAAAACAACATTAAAAACTAGTTCCGATCATTATCAGATATGTGAAAAAAGCATATTGTCATTGCAATAGATTACCTATTCACCCCATACGCTAAAATTTTCAAGAATTGTGAAACAATACAACTAATCGTAATTGACTCAAATTTGTTCGGATTTTTTTTTTCTCATAGTTAAGATACATAATAACCCCTTTTTTACTATTGTCCATGTCTCAATAAGATTCTATTGTGGAAACAATAACTCATATTGCCATCTTATCGTCGTGAATACTTCCATTAGTTGTACATACTATAGATACTATTTTATGGTTACAATACATATAATTTAAAATCTATGAGATGTATTTCTGGGTTAAACAGGCTTGGAGCGAGGACAATTTTTCGGATTTTATTCCGTCAGAAAAACGGAATACCTTTTCACCTGAATTGCATCCTCTTGACTACTATACATGGAGCTACATGCTAGATAAACTGGGGAATACCAATGGGCTAACCATGGAAACTTTTCAGGAACGTTCGGTGAAAATATGGAATGACATGCCTTACTACTTTACATGACATACTTTACTGACAGGAATTCTCACTCACCCTGTACACTGTTAAAATATTAAAATCTTAATTCTCGTTCTTTGCACGTCAATATTGGCATGCCCTTCGGCTCGGATTCAAGCTGATTAATTCTTACAACAATTAGTAGATGAATCTGGATAGAATAGGCATAAGGGCAAATTCGACTTCATCGATATCATTCGATTAGCAGCCCCATCCTTGAAATCCAGAGAAATCCCCCAGTAATCGAACCATTTCCAGCAATAATTTAAACCACCCAGAAAACCACCAAAAGCAACTAGAAAGACATTTGAAAGTAATAAAACGAATATAGCCTGTACATCTTCTATTTGATTAACTTCTTTATATTCTGTTGAAATTCTCATTTTTGTGTTCAGATTTCTGCCGATCAACTCAGCAGGAGCTCGTTTTGTTAACAAGTCCTTGCAGCTCTTGTTGTATGTCTCGGGAAATTAAATCAACACATTCCTTGACGGTCGGAACCCCCACTGCCATGAACGAATCGGGAATTGATCGTAGATCCATAATTGACATAACCAAATTATTAACCAGATTCGGTATGTCGTTGAAGAACTGAAACATAATTTGCGCATTGAAAAGTTTCTAACGCTTCACCATTCCAAACGCATCTAGCAAACCTACCTTCGCTACACAGTTGGCTGAATTCGATGAGCATAAGTCCAAAAACTTGAGAACGGTTTTGGCGCCAGTCTTGCCATAGTCGAACATTGATATTGTCGTATTGGCCACTACCTCAAAGTATGGAACAGCTACCAGGATGCACTGCTGCAGACGTCCAACGGAGAGCCGAGCCTGAACCAGTTGTGGGGCATATTGCTGAGCGCAACTTTGCCATTGCTGAGAGTAGAAGGCCGTCATGGCGTTCAAAATGTTCTGCACGATCGATTGAGCCGGAACCATCACGTTGGATGTGACACTGTCCTTGTAGTTGTTTGTCAAGAACGATACGTACCATTTATAATTACCAGCCTTTTGAACCTTTCCACCGATATTGCTGATTTGGTCCATAGTAATGTTCAAGTTTTGATATTGGAACATCAATCCGAACAGTGACTGCCGTACGAAGTCATCTACGCCATCCAAAGCGGCTTGAATGCGGTTTTGCTGCTCGATGATAGATTGGTTCATTCGCGTTGCTGCATCGTTGAGCTGAGCCAAACCCGTCTGGATGGCCGCGTAGTTGGCCTGCGTAAGGCCGTACCAATCCAACCCGAGGGCAGCGGATGCTGAAGCGAAAACGAGTACCGCAATGATGGGCAGTTTGTTCATTTTGATGATTATTCACTCAATGAATTTCAAATTAAGCATTCGGGGCATTTATATTCTTTCGCTGTGCATTAGCTTTAGCTAACACATCTGTTTTGATGAATTAAAACAGATGTGTAAACTAATTAGTTTTAAGTTCTAGGTGTATTTTTAATAAGGCTTCTGTGTAGTTTTGTGAGCAAAACGATCGATAATCAATCATATTTATCGAGGTACAGTGCGTTCGATTTCCAGTACAGGATATTTTTGTGAGCATAAATTCACCACACCATGCCAACGTGTTCACCACACAAAATACACTTCCAATAATACGCACAGAATAAACTAAATTTACAATTTCGGGAGAAGGATATCTGTTCCATTTGGGAGTAGGAGACTTAAGCATCACAAGTTCGATTGATGGGTAGACGATTTCCATCACAATCGTTTACCAAAGGAAGTGACACTGGATGTTTGCAGCGTATAAATTTGCGAATAACTAGAAAAACGCTGCCTGCTATTGTGGATAGAGAAAGATCTATATTACTTACCTTTTTGGTCTAACTGACTTACAGGGTCCGCTGATCGCCTTCTGCTTGATCGACCCACCTTACTCGTTGCGTCATTCATTTTATTTTAACTGAACTTTTGTCCTACATTCTGACGACATGTCCAGTCCACCGTAGTTTACCGATTCTAGCAAAATGGATGACGATGGAAGGTTTGCCTAGCAAATGATGCATTACCTGGTTCATTCGGTGCTTACAAGTTCCGTCTTCCATCTGCAATCCACCATAGCACAGCAACTTCCATTCAAAGACACCAAAGGTTAGTTGGTCCTCCACAAAAATTATCCATATTTCATGGCAGTAGATCAAATTAATGTCTCACGGATAGTTCACTTTAAACATTTATGGGCAGAATAAGGTGAATACCTCATCATTTTTTGAATTTCTTTCATTTATATGATTCAGTTCAAAGTAAACACGCTGTAGTCTTTTTTGGAATCTAATTTTTCATATTTTTTTCAAGTTTCAGCAGCCTTCCACCAGTTAACCGGAACATTCACCATAGCGGACGAAAACATGGGTGTAGGCATGTTTTTGAGTTCTTTCTTCGTTTTATTTATCAATTCCTCCTCAGTTTTCACGACAAAATTGTTGGATTTGGTCTTACGCTTCAGGTTGGCCCAGAAATTCTCGAGGGGACGCAGCTGGGGGACGTTGGACGGGTTCACCGACTTGGGTACCACATCGCTATTCAGCCGCTCCATCTCCTCCAACGATCACTTCGAGTAGTGGGCCGACGCCAGACCCTACCAGAACACCGCGTCTTATGGTATTTCTTGAAAAACGACGCAACTTCCGGCAGGCATTTTGTATGATAAATTTGACCGTTCATAACCAGTCCGGAGCGAAAGAATAGCGGCTTTGACATCCCTTTCTCGCAGATTGTGAGCCACAGCAGCAGCTTCTTGGGGAACTTGGTGAGGGAAATGAACTTCACCTCGGAGCTCATTTTCTTCGTGGGAGAAGTAAAATACGAAGTGCCCTGCCAGTCGTTGCCATCCAGGATGAGATCGGTCTCGTCGTCCATCACCACCTCCACATCGCGATTCGCCGGGAAAATCGAGTTGACCATCTTATTCAGCCGCTGCCGCTGCGTCATTGCCTTCAGCTCCGAAACCAGTGGACGTGAATTCCGCTTCCTGACATGTATTTTCATGTTCACCAGATACTTTTTCACTGTTTGGCCGGTTGAACCGAGCTCCCGGTCAAGCACACGCAGCGATGTAGCCACTTTTCCCTCAATCTACGTCTTCAGCATCCTTTGGAGCTTCTTGTCACTTAGGGTTGGCGGCTGTCAGGAACCGTGCTTTCCTTCGATACTCTGATTGTTGACTAATAGTGCCAAGATGTTGTAGATGCCGGAACGGGCGTATCGGGCGCCCACAAAGGGCCGCACAATGTCCGTTTTCGACGTTCACTTCTGAACGGAGTTGCTTCACTGTTTTTGTCATCACGGTTAAAGTTCGACTGATAGAGCTGTCAAATTTTGTCTGCTGTCTCATCGGTTACTATGATTGATGCTGCATGTGCAGTTTTGTCAGTGCGCGTGAAGGTAAATCCATGAAAAATCGGCAATTTTTGGTCTTCAGGGCCAGCTGCAGGCGCTTCGGCATGCTTTTTACCAGGTTCCTTAGGTGCTGTGGATCAAGCTCTTCCCACACGCGCTTCAGGGCTTCAAAATAGTTGAATTAACACCAGCTTTACCAACCCTAGCATCTAGAATCGCCCACAAATTCTCGATAACAAGACCGGAAGAAAGACTTGGTCTCCTTTACAGACCCGTCTGGATCAGCGAAACTGCCACATTTTCTCGCAGTATGTTAATGTAGGAATCTGCCGCCATTATCCCGTCGATTTTCACGAAGCTATCAACTCCACTCCACGAAAAACAACCCCAGACCATCACATTTCCTCCTCCATGCTTCACCGTGCCTTGAATGTGGCGCTCCTGAAGCTCCTCACCCGATCTGCACCACATACGAACCCTCCGCTTTCGAATAAAAAGCTCGAATTTTGATTCGTCCGTCCAAAAAACCGTTTTCCAGAACTCTACGGGCCTATGAGCATGCTTAATAGCAATCCTGAGCCGTTTGGCTTTGTTTGCCATGCTGATAAACGGGCGCTTCTGCTTTGTTAATCAGCCCCTGTTCTGCAAGACAGCGACGAACAGTTCGAGAACCAGAACCTGATAGCTGAAGGGTTTCCTGGATCTCACGGACAGTTACTTTTGGGTTTTTATTGAATCGCGCATGATCTTGGTGTCCGTTCGTGTATCCGTTTTGCACTTCCTGCCTCTGCCTGGACGATTCACCAGTGATCCGAACGCACCACTGCCTTGCTAATTCTGTACCGCCTAGAAACAGCCCGCCCAGGTACCCAACAAGGATTAGCATATGCAGTAAATCAACCCTAAGTCTGCATTTCAGATGCTACAAGCATTATATCAGCATCTTGAATGCTGTCTGTTGTAAAGCTGCATTTCAAATGCTACCTCACTTGTAGCCTGTAATAAGAATTTCGAATGCAAAATAGCATTAATGAAGCATTATCATAGCATTGCAGTAAAGCAGCCGTATATTGGGCCAAAAGTGGCATTTATGTTGCATTTAAGGCGACTTTGGTTGATAAGCTGCCGTAAAGACGCTTTGGGACTGCTTATTGGTTACCTGGGCGGTGCAATTCACCGTGTTGCACATCACGAACCACAAATTTTCGGATGCACAAGGGAATTGTTTTAATAATCCCTACGATCTCCATTTTTTCAACTGAATCGAACGCGATCACGTGTACAAATGCACCAGGTCCAGTCGTTTGCTTCAAAACACGTCAAAATTTCAAAACATTAACAATCGAGGGGTCTTTCGACGGAAACTTATCGAAAACATATCGATTTTTAAGGCACATTTTTTTGTCTTATTTTTCAATACATATTGGTTTTTAGCTTTTCAAGTTGAATTTTTTTTTATTATTATTCCATAAGTTAAACTTGAAAGCAATACAAAAATCAGATATCAAAAAGGACAACAGTGTGTCAATTTTAATTTTAATCGAATAACTGAGAAAAATTCAAAAAAAAATGAGGTGGGCAGTTTATTTTGCCTATCAGTGTATGCTTGACATAAGGTCTCGAAACATGGGCGAAACTGATTTTTTCTTGCATTATGTGGCTGGGTAAACAGGCGAAATTAACAGAATCAACGTGCGAAATTGTATTTTTAATTTGACGAAAGGTGAATATTCTGAAGAGCGTACATGAATTAAAGTTTGTAAAAGGACGTGACATTTTTTCCATCAGACATGGAAATTTTTATCATTACCAGCAAGTGCACAAAGAGAGAAAAACAAAGAACTAAATTATTCATTTATTATTTGAACAAATCCCAGCTTTGCATGTAAATTCTTTGTAATGTAAAACATGTTTCACAAACAACAGTTGCCTCAATGTCACTAAAGAAAAAAACAAGGGCGTATAAGGCTAAATTTGTATCACTAGTAAAATAGTATTTTCGTGCTTATATTTTTTTTTTTCAATAAATCGAATAAAAAAAAATCAATCATGATTTTCCATTAAATTTAAGCATTTTAATAACAAAAGAACAGCGTAAGCGTTAACTCATTTTGTTAACATTTGTGACTCAAGCTCTTATGAGGAATCAATGTCGCATTGGCCGTTTCTTATCCAAAAATATGCATATTGGAGGGCATTTCACAATATTTCTCACTTTCTGTAAAACATAAGCCACCATATGGAACTCCAAAGTGGCGTCAGACATCGATCTTTTGCTATTAAAATTTGGTCAAACAGTAATGTGTGTGAGTCCATCAAAGTTTTTATTAATAAGTCAAATTCTTTTTCCTTTTCAAGTTCAATTAA
The DNA here is from genome assembly GCA_034211315.2 of Aedes japonicus. Classification (NCBI taxonomy): domain Eukaryota; kingdom Metazoa; phylum Arthropoda; class Insecta; order Diptera; family Culicidae; genus Aedes; species Aedes japonicus. The sequence continues at coordinate 97,367 of JASCZW010005893.1, read as the reverse complement.
TACAGAATCCGGTTGCCGTATGAAATTCCTGTCCAGGAAGCTGTTTAAAGTCTGCCTTGACGTAAGTTTCATCGTCCTGCACAACGCAATCAAACTTCGTCAGCATCGTCGCGTACAACATTCACGATCGTGCTTTGGCCGACGTTTTTTGTTTATCTTCGCGATTTGGAGTTACCACTTTCTTGTATGTCGACAGTCCAGCTCGTTTTTTAGCTATACCCTCGGTTGAAGGCGCCACTCCTAGCTTTTTTGCGACATCTCGGACGGAGAGGTTGGGGTTCTGCTCGAAACAGCAGGAAACTCTTTTTGTCGTCATTGTGGCCTCCGGCTTCCGATTTCCCCCCGATCCAGCTTTCCTGGTTGTCGACAAACGAACACCGAACATATTGAAAACGTTGGTAACGCCTTGCATGTGCAAAATTTTGATGCGTTGCTTCTCTTCTTTCGACGACATTTTGATAACTGAAGGGCTAAGCTCAAAATAGAAATAAAGACATGATGCTACACGTACACATCTTCAAAATGAGGGGTGCGCAATTTTTTTTTAATGCACGATGAAAAGAAATGCGTCAAGTTTAAGTCGACCAAATTTTGATCGATTCACCCTTTATACGCCGTTCCCGATCCAAAAATATAAATTTTTTAGCCTTTCAATGACAGGAAACCATCATCTTGGATTCCAAAACGGCGTCAGACATCGACTAATGGTCTCTAAGTGGCCACTAGCCTGGGACATAATTTAATTTCCTGTTTCAGTGTGATTTTCAGGAGAACTAAAGCAATAAAAAGCAGTCAAACGAGCCGTTCAATTAGAGAGCAATCAGTTTTACCTAAATAGCTTTTTCCATAAGAACCAGTTTTTGCTTTGGAAGAAAAGTTTTCTTGGAAAATTTAGCAGCGAGTTATTCGATTGGTTTATTTTTAGAGAACAATGGGTCACCTCGTTAGATTTTTCTCTGGAAAAGTAAGTTTCCCCATGGAAATTCCTATGTAAAATTAAAACAGCGGGCTCTAAAATACAGTTTCACCGATCGAGGTAAAATGTTGCACAAATAATAAAGAACCCAAAGGGCTTCAAAAATTCAAAGTGGAACAAAAGTTTTCTTATCGTATATCCGTGTCCCAGGCTAGTTGCCACCTGTACAACTTTGTCGAAGACGAAATCTTCCTAGATGGGCAGGATTTCGAGATACAGCTTGTACAAGATAAACATAGTTAGAATAGCGCCACGTAGTGAGCCAATTCTGGACTACTATCGACTACCTAAAAGGTCTTGACCCACTGAATAATTTGGTTTAAGACAGTAACTTTCCATATGGGAGATGTTTTATGTTGAAACCAATTGATACCAACATTTCGTATGCGCCACCTACCGAGCCAATCTCGACCTTATTAGACCACCGCAAGGTAGCCCTTGCCCTTCCCAAGAATGGCGGTACAGATTTTATTGCTTTTGAAATTTCCGGACAGAATAAGGCGTCGGGATAGCACTGGGAGCGATTCGGATGTTTACTGGCACAAAAAGACTTATATCCTTCTCTTGAACGGATGTTACGCATGGTGAAAAAGTTGGAATCGTATTTCCTTGCTAAATCACGTAAGACACCTAGAACTAAAGAGAAAGCAAATGGCATCGATGATTTCAAGAGAAGATGCAGAACCGCCACCGCTAGCGTATCTGAGGATACTGAACGGAAGCTGATGCTTTCGCTGATGGCGGGCGTACCACAGAAACTTCAAGAAATTTACATAAAGATGTTTTACATCTTTACTAACTGATTTTACAATTATACTGAAATAAACAATCGGTTTGATTGAATAACGCCTGGATATTTTTTGCTGACATTATCTTGTTGTTGAAATGTATTGTGGACAGGCTTAAATCTCCTGATGAAATATCTTCGATCGAAATCCAGTCAACCTTATAGCTGAATTGTGATGAAGGCATACATTTTCCACCTGAAAGTCGTAAATTTTGATGTTGACGCCAATCAGCATTCACGCCACATCTCATTTGAATGCAGTTTTGAATAGTAAGTGCATATCACCGCCACAGCGCCCCTCTTTCACCTTACCAAACTGTCAAACAGTGTATTACTCCATGGAATGCTCATTTTCACACCCAAGATATGGTCGCATACTACGAACGGTCAAGGTCCGGTGAAAACTTTCCTCTTAAAATCGGAAACCTGTTGGTCAGCTCAGCGGCCTCTAACAGCTCTCGTTGCCCAAAAGTGGACATCAACCTGTCCGCAATACTGATAGATCATTTCAACAAATTAACCGCTGCTGCTGCTGCTGACCCAGATCTCTCGCTTCCACTACTGCTCTGCATACTTGCCAACCTAGATCGGTTTGGATAACTGATCGCAACGGATAGGTCCCCTCATCGTGCGCATGTGTATGATCCTCCGAAATAGGATTTATTAACCCTGGTACCGATTTGTTGTAGAAAGAGCTACCGTATCAGCTGCGGCGACGGGTTCAAATATAATTTAAATATGCGTATATCTTGTTTAGGATGGAAGGTACGCGCAAACAAGCGTCCACCGAAACGATTTCAACACGTCTTTGGCCTGCTCGCACACTGGACGGGCATGGAATTGGGGCTCACGCCGAAAAAAAAATACACTGCAATCGGGACGGGAGGAGGACCTCCTGCTGGGTCCGAGGTACTTTCGGGGCCGCCGAATGATTGAGTGTGGTATGGCTAAGATGAATAGCTTCTGGTGTTCCATCGTTTCTCTAATGTCATGTCGTTTGTTCGTTTGTTTTACGTTTGTCCAAAACAAGATAAAACATTTTGGATGTGGCCCACAGGCTGATGCTTCTTAACATTTTATTGGTTCGACTTTGAATCATGGATTATGGCTTTGCTGCCGATGCTGCCGAAGAAGAATACATGGAAGAAAACAAACGACACTTAACTGACCATAAAAGTCATTGAATTGGGAGGGATATTGTACGAGCGCAAAAGTCGCACCACCACCGTGATGCTAAGGGTGCAACCAACCAAGATCGGATGAGTTGAGAGCCACCCAGAAGACTCAGCAGGGAATCCTCCTCCGGACGGCGGTGCTTTCGGAAACTGTTTTTGTTTTTGTTTTCCGAGACTAATAACTCGGACGGAGAATAATTACTCGAACGTAAATAAATTGGGACTGCACTTGGGGCCAAAGTCCTCGCGGTAGTCCTTCGTGAGTCTACTCCGCTGACGACACGGCGACGACGGTGTGAGCTGGGCAGGAACGGCCGGTTAATTGATTTATTTGCTACAGTTTGTGGAATGGCAAATTATACGCTTTCCGGAGGAGTAATTGACGATTGGCTAGGCACTTAAGTTTTATGACGCTTTATCGGGAGCTGGAAATTACTGGCTATGAAGACATTAGCCCGATATAAGGGCAATAGCCATTCGGTTTTATGGGTAATGCGTAATGGAATTTTATCGTCACTGTAGGGTCCGATTTGGGCCACACTCGTTGCAGACTGGGTTCTGGTTTGTAGTGTTTTAGCGGGGGTAAAAAAAATGACAAAGAAGATAATAAGAAATTATTATGTGGATTCAGAAAGTTGCTGAAATTTTTCGATTTAATAATTGAAAACCGTGCATTTCCTGTTGAAAAATTACTTGTATTTTACAGGTCATGTTAACTTTGGACGTTCGTAATCCTTCTAGAGAAATATAGAAGAATAACAAGACAAATCTGGTACTAATTTTTCGATTATATGGCATTGTCATATCATCTAGAAATGGTTCAAAAGGTTCGTATAGTATTCAATTTTTGATCATTATTTGCTCAGTTAGCATAGCTAAAAGTAAGTTTTGGAGAATACGCATTAATGTGGATGGAATTATATCTAGTTCAACTTTGAATAGGCGTGCAGATTTAGAAAGGAAGTCAGTTGGTTGCTCATGCTGACATTGATCCTAATCACCTTTCACTATCGTTTGCAATACTTCGAAAGATAATATTTAATTCCATCAGCTCTACTTTAAACTTCCACAGCGCTGATTGGATCAATCTAACTTATGTTTTTGTTTTTATGTTTTTGACACTCTGTCAGAATGAAAGCTGACTCATCGCCAGAATTCTCAGTTAAATTAAATACAATTATGTTAGATTACAATCTTAAGCTGAAGAATATAACTTCCTCCCCAACCTGATTTTAGACTGTTTATTGATGCGCACATGGGAGAGGAACTCTCTCCTTTTTTGGGTTTGTTTTGATTCGCAGCGACTGAGATCACTCAAGTTTTTTCTCGTCGTCTCTAACGTAGAGACCTCGGAGAGAAACACCGTGAAGCGATGTGATACTAATCCCCACCAGTATAATTAATGGTTACCACCATTTATGGTTTGACATACATTAATTGTTATTTTATGTAAGGAATGTATCGAAAATAAGCTATCCACAAACTTTCTTTCAAATTATGTTGAAAACCGATATTTTATTCATAAAAAAAATTGATCCTTTATTGTACGAGGTTAAACTTGAACATAATGAAGACCGGATGAAATTTAAGTTATTCCTTCACGAATTTTCGAACTTTGGATCGAATGCTCTTCATCAATTTCCGGACAAGTGTTGCATCGCATTTTTTGGACGCTTAAGCCCAAATTTTTTTGAACTCCTGCATGTTCCCTGCTGCCTTACCAGTCTTCTTGAAGACCCTCTTCACGATTGCCCAGTAACGTTCGATGGGTCGAAGCTGAGGGCAATTTGATGGATTGATATTTTTCTCAACGAAATCTATACCCTTTTCCGCATGCCAATTGAGAGTGGTTTTGGCATAGTGAGCCGACGCTCAATCCGGCCAAAACAGTGGAAATGTACTATGCTTCTTATATAAAGGCAACAATCTCTTCTGGAGACACTCAGATCGATAGATTCCCGCATTTATAGTTCCGGTAGTGTAAAAAATGGTTGACTACAAACCACAGGAACATATTGCTTGCCATACCAGTACCTTTCAACCGAATTTCTCCACTTGAATCGACTTGTCCGCATCGCTCACATCCTCCCCAACGACGGCAGTAAAGTATTGTGGACCTGGAAGGGTTTTTGAGTTCTTCTTTACATAGGTCTCATCGTCCATCAAAACGCATGCATCCGAACGCTGCAAAAGACGCGAATACAATTTCCGGGCCCTTGTTGCTGCTCGCTTCTTCTGTTCTGCACTTTGTTTCGAGATTTTCTGCTTCTTGTAGGTCTTCAGGTGGTTTCGCCTCTTGATATGCTAGATCATTCCGACACTCGTTCCTGATTTTTTGGCCAAATCACGTATTGACATTGATTTGTTCTTCATGATTAGAGATACCACTTTCTGCTCCAGTTTCGGGTTGGAAGAACCGGGTTTTCTGCCTCTTCCTGGTAGCTCATCCAAAGAATAGTGTTCCCCAAACTTATTAATGATGGTTTTAACACTCGCATGAGGAATTTCAAGCCGCTTCGCCAATTTTCGCATAGTAATACCCTTCTCACTTAGCCATGTGTCCAGAACCTAAATTTTCACTTCCTTTTCAATACGCGACATTTTGAAAACGCAGAATTTGAACCGCACAAACAAGTAAAGCTGACAGTCAAACGGAAGTAAGCTGACAGTCAAACGGAAGTAAGCTGACAGTCAAACGCACATCATGCAGTGTCCAGAGCATAAAAAACCATCACAAATACATGCGTACAACGCAAATGTATGTGGATAGCTTATATTCGATACACTCCTTATTCTCCGTGCGTGGAGTAACGATTATTCCTCTCCCATGTGCGCATCAATAAACAGAGTGTACACAATAGATCGCTAGAATAACTATACAAGCCACAGTGGTACATGCGCGTCTTTCCATACGTCAATTTATGTCTGTTGAAGCGGCGAACTTTTTCCGTTGCTACAACCTACCCCGCAGTGGGATGTTAGGCAAGAATTGACGTCCATGGTTCGAGTACCACTGGATACATGCCCTTTCGCTCAATTTCCTAAATAAAAATATCTGTTCTATTTCCAACCTGCCGCACACTGACGGAACTATCAACACTTTCTCTTCATATCTTTCATTCTAGCCAAACACATTAATATTCACTCTTGATGCCTCATGGTGATGAGCGAACATCTCCTTCTACATCATACTCGTTACTCCACGCACGGAGAATACAAAACATAACAATTAATGTATTGACGGTTGTCTAAGTGACAACTGTACGTTGAGACAACTTGCAGATGACGGCTTAGTGTCTGTCACGGGACTCAATGGGGCCGATCTGCAAGGACCCTCAAAGGATACCTTAGACAGTTTGTCTACTTGGGCTTTACAGCTAGGTATCCAATTCTCTTTGGAGAAAACTGAGTTGGTAGTTTTTTCTAGGAAACATAACCCAGCACAGCCGCAGCTTCAAATTTGGGGTAAGCCGATAACTCATTCTATGTCCTTTAAATATCTTGGGGTCTGGTTCAATTTTAAGACCACCTGGAGATCCCATATTGAGTATGTGAAGCGAAAGTGCCAGCAGAGGGTAAACTTTCTCTGCACAATTACCGGAACTTGGTGGGGAGCTCATCCACAAGATCTTCTAACGTTGTACCGGACAACAATTTTGTCGGTTATAGAATACGGTAGTTTTTGTTTTCAGACAGCGGCTCGGTCGCACTTCATTAAACTGGAACGTATTCAGTATCGGTGTTTTCGTATCGCGTTAGGTTGCATGCACTCGACTCACACCATGAGTCTTGAAGTGCTGGCTGGCATGTTGCCACTCTCGGATCGGTTTTCAGAATTATCTCTCCGGCTCCTCACCAAGTGTGAAGTTATGAACCCCCAGGTGATCGAAAATTTTGAGAAGCTCCTTGAGTTGAATCCTCAAACCCGCTTCATGACCTTGTACCATTTGTACATAACACAGGATGTCAGCCCTTCGCCGAACATTTCCAATCGTGTTTGCTTCTCCGATTTCGGTTCATTTTGATTTATCCATGAAGCAAGAGCTTCGTGGAATCCCAGAGCATCATCGTCCTATGATTGCTCCGGTGATATTTGCTGCAAAGTTTGGCCAAGTTGATTCCACTAAATCGTTCTTCACTGACGGATCCTTGATAGAGGAGTCAGCAGGCTTTGGAATATTTAATGACATTTATAGCGCCAACCGTAAACTTCAAGCTCCTTGTTCCGCGTATGTCGCTGAATTAGCGGCAATACATTTTACGCTAGAAATTGTTGCCTCATTAAAACCGGATCAGTACTTCATTTTAACGGATAGTCTCAGTTTTATAGAGGCTATTCGCTCCTTGAGGCCGGTAAAGCACTCCTCGTATTTTCTCATGAAAATACAGGAGCTTCTAAGTGCTATTTCTTTGCGTTATTTTATCATCACCTTTGTATGGGTCCCATCTCATTGTTCAATTCCGGGCAATGAGAAAGCGGACTCGCTTGCAAAGGTGGGCGCTATGGAAGGCGATATTTATGATCGACAAATCGCCTTCAACGATTTTTTTTCCTATTTTTCGTCAACAGTCACTCGTCAGCTGGCAGTATAAATGGAGTAAAGGAGATTTGGGGCGATGGCAACATTCTGTCATCCCAAAGGTGTCGAAGAAATCTTGGTTTTGGGGTATGGATGTGGGTCGAGACTTCATTCGTGTGATGTTTCGACTCATGTCCAATCATTATTCTTTGAACGCTCATTTATACCGGGTTGGGCTGAGCGACAGCAATCTTTGTGAATGTGGACAAGGCTATCAGGACACAGATCACGTTGCTTGGTCTTGTGCTGAGCATCGTGGAGTCAGATCGGAGCTTTATGATTCCCTTCGGGCTCGAGGTAGACAACCCAATATGTCAATTCGAGATATTTTGGCTGTACTTGATTTGGAGTACATGAAACTCATTTATGTGTTTTTGACTAACATTAGCCTTAGATTGTAGTTAGTTAAACCTGTATGTTTACTTTAAGTTTTTTTTATATAAATATATGTGTGTGTTTTTTTTTCTTTTTCAAAAAATGTTCAAGTCAACAGAAAACCATAAATTGTATAATTATAAGTGTTTAGATAATTTTGAATTTAAATTTAATGTGTTATGTAAACCATACTTTAAATTCCCACCCTCTTTCCCATCCGTAATTTGTAATTCCTATTAATCTCGAAACGGCCACTAGTAATCGGCTCTATCCTCCTAACTTTAGTTTTAAGATAAATGATGTATAAAAATATGAAAATTTGGCTTTGGCTTTGATGAAAAAAGTTAATTCGATTGAGCCTGTACAAATAAATGATTATTAAAAAAAACAAAAATGGCAAGAAATGTTCTACCGAATGGCAATAAATCATCTACGTCCTAGAATTTTCTAAAATACTGAAAACAAATTGCAACAAACGGTTCTATGCAATCTAAGTCAACCATGCGGCCTTATACACATCCGCTTCTGCTTTTTTTTTTTTTGTAAATTTTATTATACATCTGTTCCCCGGTTTTGGATTGATTCTCCCTAAAAAATTATTAAATGTTCATCCCAGCTTGAGATTCAAATTTATTGATCACCCATTCTCATACATCAACAAGAAGTTGTTTTGTTAACAAGACCCTGCAGTATCTCTTGGATATCAAGCGTTATCAAATCAACGCATTCCTTGACAGCTGGCTTTCCAGGCTGAATAATCGATGAAGGAATTCCTGTCAGGCTCGAAACGCCATTGACTACGTTGTTCAGCAGATTCGGCATGTCGTTGAAGAACTGAAATATACATAGAACCTGTGATGATAATCGTTCGAAACCATGCACAAAGGAAACATACCTTCGCTACGCAATCGGTAGAACTCGATGAACACGAATTCAAGAGGTTAATAATGGTTGTTACGCCGTTCTTTCCATTGGTGAACATTGCTAGGGTGGTGTCAGCTACCGCCTTAAAATAGGGAACCGCAAGACTAATGCATTGCTGCAATCGACCGACTGACGTCTGTGGCTGCACCAACTGTGAGGCGAACTTCTGGACACAGGTTTGCCATTGCTGTGAGTAGAAGGTCGTCATGGTACTCAAAATATTCTGCACAACCGTTTGGGCCGGAATCATCACATTATTCGTCACACTTTGTTTGTAGTCATCGGCGAGGTACGACACATACCATTTAAAGTTAGACGCCTTTACGAGCTGATTTGCAGTCCGCTTCAATTGATCCATGGTGAGATTCAAATTCGGATATTGGACCCATAATACGAACAGCGACTGCTGTATGAAACCATCGATATCGTCTAGACCGGCCAGGACACGGTTTTGTTGCTCGATAATTGACTGGTTCATCTGCGTAGCGGCATCGTTGAGCTGGGCCAATCCGGTCTGAATGGCTGCGTAGTTGGCCTGTGATAAGGCGTACCAGTCGAGCGCAAGGGTTGTGCTAACCGAAGCCAACGAGAGTAGAGCTATCAGATGCAATTTCTCCATTTCGAAAGTTATCCGTTCACTGAAATAGGAACGTGACATTCTTATCTTTTATACTGACAGCTATCATTAAATTACTGTTTACACATCTGTTGAGAGTAAGTCCAGCTCACGGGAAGCATGCCTTACGTCATGATGAAGGATTATTATTCAGTCGTATATTTGTGTATTTGAATTTGATAATTTATCTTGCCTCAATGTTTGACATAGGAAGAGACAAACGTGTACAGAGCACCCAGAAAAATTTACTGTTGGATTGAAACAACAACTACACAGGAGAGGTAATGCATCCTCCATGTATGTTCATTTTGGTGCTGTTGTATTAAAACTGTGGCCCAAATATCCAGCTCAGAAAACAGTCATAAAAGTACGCACAAAATACCTACTTGCAATTTCGATTAATAAATTACACGTGTTGTTCTGCTTGGACTTGGGCTCCAAAGTGTGGTCGTTGATATGCATGGGATGTAAATATTAGAACAATGCAGTCGGCAGAGAGAGTGGAACCAATTTTAACAAGCAGAAAACCCCAAACATTCAGTTCCCCCAGTTTCATGAAAAAAAATCCATTTCGGAATCCTGTGAAACTCTCGTGGATAACTTTTAGGATGCGCAATACATTGAAGCAAATTTTGAAAATTTCGCAATTAATTACCGAGCTCCTCTTCTTGATTTTATTTATGTGATAACATCTTAGCATTAGTATCAGCATTGACGTTTCCACACCTCGTGGACAGAGCTAGGTTGAGGAATAATTCGTTGAAGACATTGCATGCCACCATGAAACGAAACCATGCTGATACGTTTCTTCACGCAATAATCTTCACGAAGACACTCCTCGATCGCTCACCTGGCCACGTCCATGCAACCGTTGGTGATACGGAGGATTTGGTATTTTCTTTAAGAAGACACGGGGAACCCACGTAGCCTTCAGTAAATATCAAAAGAAAAAGGAAACGAATAGTCGGAGAGAATGGTTGAACATAATGCCCTGTTTGGTGTACAAAACAAAAATGTATTAAAAATAATCGTTTGGAGCATCTAGTCTACGAAGGTTAAGTGATGCTCCATTTCTCTTCAAACGGTTGGGACTTTGGCATTAACTATAGTCCAAGCTCCCTATAGCTAATGGTTATAGCGCCATTACTCGCTTTCTGGAAAGAGAAGAAGGACGCGCCGACACAGTGTCATAAGCTTACACACAAACACACACAGAAACATTCTCAATAGCTCTCACACACATGCACACATACACGCACGCATACGCATATTCATGGGTTGCAAAGAGCTTTATATTGAACCAAACGGTCAGAAAAACTTTCGCTAGGCAGTTGAAAATAGATATCGGTCGATAGTTCTCCACGCAATATGTGTTTCCAGCCTTGTGGATTGGAATAATTGATGCCAGCTTCCAAGCATTCGGAAATACCCGCTGCAACGGGAACAGACTGCGACTGAGCGCATTTTATGACAAAGACAGGCGGAATAAGATCTGGACCAGCATCTTTAGATGAATTGACAGCGCTGAGAGCTTCCAGAATATTGTCACCAACGAAAGTGACTTCAGAAAGTCGAAGGTTATACGATGGAAGACTTTCCAAGTATTGCTGCGTCATCGAAGGTGGGTTGTCATCGTGTTCGGAACGGAAGAACTCGGCGAATAGATTCGCAGTTGGACCAACGAGCAAGAGCTATGAAACTTGTAGGAAACATCAACCGAAACTCTAGCAGATCTCTTTCGTTGTTATTGTAGATCTAGTAGGAAGAAGAATGATGTCTGAAATTTGCGTGGGGGCAGTCGATATACTCATGGAAACGAATCTGATGCTGATGGTTGTACTCCTTTTCAGCAAGCTTCAACTCTCTCGTCTCGTAGAATTCCTGTTGTGAAAGAACCATTTCTTGATCTTTCGTAAGCGGTTACGACAATTGCAGAGTTGTGGCGTCCACCAAGGTTGACTAAACTGTTCAGAAGACCTACGAGGTTTTTCAGGAACAGTATCCCGGATGATTTGATGGTTAGTTCTATAGAAAGTGGTAACGATAGAAGCGTTGTTCAGTAACTGGTTCCAATCCTGGGAGACGATCATTGCATTTATGGCTTGATAATCACAAAGGCTGAAGTCCAGATCATTACGCGGCGTGATGCCTGATAGAGATTCATCCTCGCGAGAACGGGCGTCCACAGTTAAAACGAATGGCTTATGATGAGCGTCAAGTAGATGAGCAGATGGAGCCTCGAAGAGATCTATGATACATGGATCATTTACGAATACCAAGTCAAGTATCGTACCATTCGCGTTCAGCTGATAGAGGACCGCTGACAACATAGACTCAACTAGGGCAAGCTCCCATTCCGTTGACATATTAGTTGGCAAGTATCATTATCGAATCGCCAGATTAAATTCGGTAGATTGTCTTCGAAATATACGATAACATCACGGGGGTCGGCTTGACTGTCAATCTGTTTGACTGATTCCACGTGCCGTTTGTTCCAGACTATCACAATCAACTAGATGTGTACAGCCTTTTTTCAGCGTCAATTTTACAGCAATGAGCAAGCAACTACCTTTCGCAGATTGCTGTAAGAAGCACGCCTAATTCTGTGGAAGTGATTTCGGTATGCAACCACATTTCCGTAAGAACAACAATATTGAAATCGCTGGCCAGCAGAGAGAGGAGTAGTGTGTTCGTTTGAGTTCTCAGCCCACGGACGTTCTGGTAGTTTGCAATGAGTGATGTAGCGGTGAAAGAACGAATGGGAGAAGGTTTTGGAGTTAACAGGACTAGCTCTATGTGCTAGTCGTTGAGTCTACAGCCGTGTTCAGCACAGGTTTCTAAAAATTCATCGATCTCATGTTATCCTCGGTAAACTCCCGGAATTCGATTCCTTGCGGCCGGGATAAAGGATCCATAGATCTCGACTTCATTTCGACAGTGACCTACCTTAATTGAGATGAATGTCAGTGACGACAATGGCCGACCTCTCGGTATAAGCGGTGGCACAACAGCTTCATCCACATTCAACCACTCCTGATCTCACGATTACATCTTGTTCGGCCTGCAACCAGATACAAACAACAAATGAACTGATGGTCGGATGTCATTGCGTGGGAGCAATAGAAGCCGTGAAAAAGGAACAACATTGCTAGTGAAGGACCAACGCGTCCTTGGTGTCTTTGAACGCAAGGTGCATCGTACACATCACGAAAATCAGTCGACTACGATGGGCCTGGCATGTCGTAAGAATGTCGGACGACAGCCCTGTTAAACTGGTTCTCGAAAACGAACCAACGGGTACAAGAAGAAGAGGCGCGCAACGAGGTGGATTGATCAAGTGGAAGGCGATCTGCGGCCTTTCCAGCGGCCTTTCCAGACAGCGAGGCTGGCGAGGTACAGCTATGGACCGATTACAATGGATACAACTTTTGTGTACTGAGCCACACCGGCCTTGATCTGATTGGCAAGTATGGTTCTGATCTGAAACAGCCTGTCAAGAAGGGTCTAACAAACCTGAAATGTCCGGCATCAATAAGAATTCGACCCGTACCGGTTCGGTACCGTTGGATCAACCACAAGCTTCCACCTAGGAGCAAAAACTGTGCAAATGCAAGAGGAATTAGTTAAAAGATATGGGGACCGAGAGATTATTTCGGGAGAAGCAAATGGAGTTGCAGCGAGCACTGAAGGAGAAAAAGATGCAGATTGAACAATATTTGCGGGAAAAGCAGTTGGCTAAGGAGAAGCTCCTTTTCGACCGTGCTCTGGAGAAAAAGACAAAAAAATTCATGTCATACCAGAAATGCATGGACGGTCTAGAGCGGGAAATGCTGAACATGTAAAAAACTCAAGCCGGGATTGCAGGCTAAGGACGCTGATGTTGCACACTCACCCGGCACGTCCAACGTGAAGCAACTGGTTTACTGGTGGCTGTATATGAGGGCGGGTCCGTTCAAAACAAGCAAGGGCAGCTGAACCTTTGTCCCACTAAAAGTAAGCTGGCAATGCAAAGCCGATTTTTGAAGAAACTGCCGGTGTTCACAGGGAAACAGGATAATTGATCTTTTTTTTCTAACCCTAGTAGCACACTTGTTGCCATTTAGTTGAGATAACATAAATATGACTTGCTAAGTTATAATCAAGTCACTACAACTAATTATGATCTGAGTGTGATACTTGGGAAAGGGCCTATGAAGCATCAAACCAGACATGTGGATTCAGCGATGTGGAAAATCTGGTGAGAGTGAGACTTTAAGAGATCCTGAAGGGTCCGAAAGCAAAGCGTGCGAAATCAGTTGATATTTCCTGGAGCCGTGGCAAGGATTATCAACAAACTACGTCAACCCTACGAATACCCTGAACTGATTCTTCAAAGCCATCTCGAACGGATCCGAAAATGTATCCCTGAACTCTAAGTAGTTGACAGGACCGGACTTGCTGACTACGTAGATCTCCGTGCTCACTAGGTTCCGAGAACATCGGATCGCTTTCGGTTCCTGCAGCTGCGAATCATCGACGCTGACAAACAGGCACAGCATTTTGTGTTCCGGATAAACAAAGAAGATCCCATTGTGTCAAGAACCAGAATGCAATGTAGCAAAACGCAAAATATCCGGCGGCAATTGTAGATCTACATTATGTAGACGACTATTAGCGATAGCGTTGACAGTATCGACGAGGCAATTCAGCGTGCTAAGGAAATGAGCTTCATCCATGCACAAGGTGGCTTTGAACTCAGACATTGGGTTTCCAATTAATCTGAAGTTCTTCGTTATCTAGGAGAAGCAATTACAGCACAACCAATCCACTTTTCTCGAGTAAACGGGCAGCGAAAGAGTCCTGGGTATCATATGAAATGCGGACTACGACACCTTTTCGTTTTCTTCGGAACACCGTGAACATTTTCAAGTATAATTGAGCGGACCAACAAATAGATTAATCCTGAACTGAGTCATGGTATTCTTTGACCCTATTTGGTTGTTGACGCGTTTCGCGGTCCATGGGAAAATCCTCGTACAAGACAAATGGCGTACGGGCTGATATTAAGACGATGAGGTGAATGAGGACTGTTTTATTAAATGGAAGCGCTGGATCGGAATGTTTTCCTATGTAGAATCTATATAAATACACCCCTACTACTTTAGCCTGCTCATCTGTCGAAGTGGCGAAACTACATATTTTCCCAGATTTCAGTGAATATTCGTATAGCTGCGTTGGTTATCTGCGATCAGTCGTTGAAGGAATCGTTCGATGCAGTTTTATAATGTCTCGCTCTAAATTAGCACCCCACAAACGGAAGTCAATTGCCCGATTGGATATTTTGACGAAGTGAGGTAGAGGTCCACCATTGGAAAATGATGATCCCTGATTCTCCGATCCCCGATTCCTGCTAAGTCCTAAAGAAAAGTGACCCGCTCAAGCAGCACCAGTTCAAGAGACGAAGGAAGAAGTACGAGCCGTCGTTTACTTAGATACTTAGATTACTGCGAAGTACGACAAGCTGCTACGGTTCATAGAGAACTGCAAAAAGAAGAAGAACAGCCAACCAAGGCAACAGCGCCCCAGGTGTAGATGATCAGAGCAAAGAGACTGACGATTTTGAAACCACTTCAGCCAGAAGAGTTGGCAGGGGCTGAAAACGTGCTCTGGCTAGTTTAGAGCCAGATCTTTGAAGACGAAATAGCGATACTGATTAAGAACCAGGAGAGGAACGGAAATCAGCCAGCGATCCAGATCGGAAAATCCAGCGTGTTGCACAAGCTGACGCCTCCTCTAAACAAAAACGGTGTCATGCGAATGGATAGAAGAATAGAAGCGTCGAAAATCCTTCCATTCGATATGAAGTATCCAATCATTCTATCCAGAACTCATTTTCCCAAGTTGCGCACTACCATCGGCCAAGTCGTACGGGAATTCATCAAATGCAAAGCTCGGCGTTGTCGTCCGTGTATTCCTATGATGAGTCCTATGCCGGTCCCTCAAATTTCCCCGTAAGTACGTCCATTCAGTGCTGTCGGGGTGGATGACCTTGGACCTGTCGAGGTAACAGTCGGCAGAAGAATTGAAAAAAGATGGATAACGCTCTGTTTGACGAACAGAGCTGTTCATCTAGAGGTCGCTATTTTCGCCAATTGCTTTTGATAATTTCCCATGGAAGGTAATTATTAAAGCTTACTTGCAAAAAAAAATCAACGCCCTTGCGAATGGCCTCCCGGCAGTTAACCGGACCATTCGCCATGGCGGACGAAAACATGCGTGTAGGCATGTTTTTGAGTTCTTTCTTCGTTTTATTTATCATTTCCTCCTCACTTTTCGCGACAAAATTGTTGGAGTAGATCTTACGCTTCAGGTTGGCCCAGAAATTCTCAATGAGCTGCATGCTGGCGGACGTTGGGCGGTTCGCTGACTTGGGTACCACATCGATATTCAGTCACTCCATCTCCTCCAACGATCGCTTCGAGTAGTGGGCCGAGGCTAGATCCAGCCAGAACACCGCGTCTTCGCCCTTATGGTATTTCTTGATGAACGACGCAACTTCCGGAAGTTCGTACTATAACTTTTCCCGTTCACGGCCAGTCCTGAGCGAAAGAAGAGCGGCTTTGACATCCCCTTCTCGCTGATTGTCAGCCACAGCAGCACCTTCTTAGGGAACTTGGTGTGTGAAAAGAACTTCACCTCGGAGCTCACTTCCTTCGTGGGGGAAGTAAAATACGAAGCAGCCTGCCAGTGGTTGCCATCCAGGGTGAGATAGGTCTCGTCGTCCATCACCAACGCCATAGGTCGATGATTTTTCAAACAGTGTACTATTTCAAGTGAATTTGAAATAAAAAAGATTTGGATTTATCGAGCTTAAATCGAGCTTTTTTCAATGTAGCAGTTCAATTGCTAGACCTTCACTAACATTTTCCTGAATGTTTCTATAAAAGTGATCGATATTCTGAAGCTGAGACTTTGCCGAAAAACTTTGAGCTAAACTTCTAATGGACAAGCATGTTTTAACGTAGTTTGTTTATTTGCAAGACTCAATTACGTTTAGTAGGACTTGAACCGTTAACTTGTGGTTTACCCGAGGTTAAAAAAGGCGACATTTCTTGGGGATGAATTGGGCAAATAAGGCTCAGTCGGTTGTGGTTACCACTGCACAGTGGTCCAAAATGCAAATTTAGCTGGAAAGATAAATTTGAAGTTTGGAGCAAAATTGTCTCCCACAATGTTGTTTCTTATAACAAGGCGCTTCTTTTGGAGTGAATGAAAACTTAGGTGGTCCTTATTTTCAGAGAAATCGAAAATCTAACTTTTCTAATAAAGGCAGAAATAAAGGCATAAATTATTGAGAAAAGTTTTAAAAATAATTTCAAGCAACATCGATGTTATAATTTTTTCTGTACCTTTTGATAGGACCAAATTAAAGCTTTTTTTCCTACATAGTTTAAGGTGTCCCTATAAAAATCAGTTTCTGTAACTTTTCTATTTCGTCTCTCCATTAATTTTTGAACAATTAAAGTTACAACTTTTGGTGGGCTGGTTTTGTCTCTATCGTATGTAAAACAAAAGTTATTATGGTTTTTGTAAACGAAATAGGCCTTTTTCAAATGCATTTGAAAGGACTTCTATTATTGCATATCATATCCGAAAAATGTAGAAAGGTTGTTTTTTTTTAAATTGAATAAAACACATTTGAAAAGGGTGTAGTTTTATAAGAAGATCGTTAACTACTCACTAACCGTAGGAGACATCGGCAAGATTTGTACGTCAAAACTTTCATCTTTTTAAGTTATTAAAATCATCTGAAGTCAACGTTTTTAGAAAATTTGAAATAAAAAATTAGAGCAAAAAACTTTTTTTCTGTCGGGACACCGAAAAAAATGTTCAATCGGTCAATCAAAAGGTACAGAAAAAAATATACCATCAAAGTTGCTTGAAATTATTTATTCTAAGATCTTATCGAAAAGTTAGATTTTTCCACAACGTTGTCCTAAGACTATATTAATAACTTAAAAAGATTAATTATGCATCAAAACATAAATCTTGCCGATGTCTCCTACCGTTAGCGAGTAATCAATGATTTTTTTGTAAAATTACGCCCTTTTCAAATGTGTTTACTCAATTTAAAAAAATAACCAAAATAAATCATCTCCAAATTTCAGACATAATATGCAATAATAAAAATCCTTTTAAATGCTGTTTATATATTTTATGTTGCCTATTTTTTATGTTGCCTATTTTGTTTACAAAAACCACAATAGCTTTTGTTTGACATACGATAGAGACAATTTCAGCACTCCAAAAGTTGTAACTTTTATTGTTCAAGAATCAATAGCAAGTCAATTTTATTGAAATATTTGATATAAAAAAATTACAGCAAAATAACTGATTTTTATAGGGACACCCTATGTTCGGATCAAAGGTCGGATGTAAAAACAAACCGTTTTGGTTATCACCTTCACAGGATGATCAAAAATTTTTAGTTTGCCTTCCGTCCACAACCTGCTTCTACCTCGTTTTCGCTAATTTCTGTCTGCCAATTAGTTCTATGTGGTAAGTTGAATTTATACCGTTTCCGTGAATGCTCGTGGGACGCGCGGAAAGGTTCAGGCACCACTGTACCGTTCACTTTTATTCAGTCAGCGACTTCTGTGTTGTGATCGTCTAACCAAATTTAACACACGGAACTCTACTCAGTTTAACTCGATTTGACTTTAACTAACTTTCACCTAATTTTCTGAACTTCTATCGATCTCTTTCACTAAACAATTCCCGTTTGTTATTGTTTTTTTCCTTTACTACCTTTGACGTATATCCTTCTTACTCACTCTCTCTCTCTCTCTCTCTCTCTCTCTCTCTCTCTCTCTCTCTCTCTCTCTCTCTCTCTTCTACTCTTCTTACCGTATGTCATCTGACGTGTTTACGTCGTCGGCGCGTTTGTATGCGTACGGCCAGTGCTGCCAGAACATTCCCCGGCCCGTAACTCTGCCCCGGAAGCCACATCCGGCTCAGGGTTACCATCTCGTACCTCTATGACGGCCAGCTTTGCTGCCGCTCGTTTGAACCGTCCGGTGCTAGTACGCACCCACGCTTGACGAATTCTACCGTCTCCTGACACGATCGGTTCGTCCCCCACTCCACGGACCCAACACTTCCGGTTGGCACCATCCACCACGTACACCAGATCACCTGCTTGCAACGGTCTTGACTCGTTCAACCACTTCGACCTCTGGTTTAACGAAGGCACGTACTCCTTTATCCACCTTTCCCACATCACGCTGGCTAGCTGCTGTGTCCGCTGAAAAGCGTCCTGAAGAGCCACTGCAGGATGGGGGGATGGAAGTGTTCCGCTTGGCTGGTTCGGTGATGCACCCCGCAAGAAATGGTTTGGGGTTAGTGCTTCTGCCCCACTCATCAGACTGCTGACGCATAGGTGAGCGGACGAGAGTTGACTGATATCCTCTGCCTCCACGATCGCTGTCTGCAGAATCTCGTCCGTCAACTTCCTTCCGTCATTCAACGCTATTAGCGCCTCCTTCACAGAACGTACCAAACGCTCCCAGACACCTCCCATGTGTGGTGCGGCGGGAGGATTGAACGTCCACTTCGTTCTCGCGTTCGTAAACTGATCTGCACAGTCCTCTCTGATGCACCGCACAGCCTCTACAACTTCTTTGCTTGCTCCTCGAAAATTCGTCCCGTTGTCGGAAAAGAACTCGATTGGCCAGCCCCGGCGACCGATGAACCGATGTATCGCCATCAAGCAAGACTGCGTTGTCAGCCCGTGTGCCACCTCCAAATGCACCGCTCGTATCACCATGCAGGTGAATAGCGCTATCCACCGCTTCTCTGTTCGTCGTCCTATGGTCACATCAAGCGGTCCTGAGTGGTCGACGCCTACGTAGCTGAACGGCCGAAGATTCGGAGTGATTCGCTGCGCTGGTAGCGGCATTCCATTCTCGGGACCTCGGGACGGCAACGATGCACTCTGCACCAAATGCAGGCCGCCGAAACTTTCTAACCACCGCATCTACGTGCGGAATGTAGATACAGCTGCCGAAGTTCATTTTTCACCGCTTGGCGGTACCGATGCCCACTCTTCTCGTGATAATGCCTGGACTATCAGCTTCGTGATCGGATGATCATCCGGCAGAATCACGGGAAACCGTAGATCGAACGGTAAGAATTCTGCTCGCTCGACTCGTCCTTCCATCCGGATCAATCCATTCTCATCGATCAGCGGGGTCAGCTTGTACGGCGGACTCGACTTCCGATCGCCATCCACTGGCTCGCTGGACGATCTTTGTTTTGTACTAGCACCGTTCGGTTCGTCGATGAACCTCTCCGACTGTGCCATCTTCATCAGGCACCGCTCGGCTTTCGGGTGCTCTTCTTGACGCAACTGCACTCGAATCGAGGCAACTGTGTTTGGCTTTCGCACTTTTAGCTGCCTGCTCGTTGCTCGCAGCGGTTTCGATTGGCAGCCTCCTGCCTTCCGCTTACAGTTCGACACGAAACCGGAACACACAAGCCATCGTCCGAACCAACACAGTCCACTTTGAAAATCGGCTGGCATCCACCATAACCGCTGGTGCCTTTACAGCATGTACAGCAAGTGTACTGAAGCTCTCTGTTGTATTTGCTGGTGGTAGATGGCTTCTTCGGCCAATCTTCCTCCCGGTCGTACAGGAACTGCGGTCCTCGCACCCACGGACTATTTGAGTGGAGTTCTGGATTCTTTCCCACTTCGTCAGCAAATCTGCTACGTTTAACCTCGTCGGTACCCAGCGCCAGTCTGCTGGCCTCGTTAGGGCTCAGGATCTCTCCGATGCGCAACAAACTGCTTGTAGCGACGTTGATCGGACCGAATCCAGGACAGAACCACCTCTGCGTCTATCCAGAATACTGCACGCGATGAAGATGTTGTGGTTTTCGCGCACGTACGCGGCATACGCGTGCGCTAGGCACGCCGCCAGGAGCTCCAGACGCGGAATAGACACCTGCTGTTAGTGGTGCTGCCTTCGCCCTACTCATCGCCAACGCATATCACCTCCTCGTGCCAGTGGCTCAGCAATATGCCACACATCCGTACGGCCGACTCACCAGCGTCCGCGAATACATGCAGCTGTACATCGCGAATCTCATCGGATCGATGCAGTGCCGGAAATAGCTGCGCGGCAACTGTGAACGCCTGAACGTTTGCCAACATGTTCGTCCACCGCGTCCATTTCCTGAATGATAGGTCATCTACCGCATCATCCCACTGGCACCCTGTTCTCCACAGATCTTGCGGATCAGCATTTTCCCCAGGATGGTTGACTGGAGTTAGAAAACCGGCTGGGTCAAACTGCGCCATCACAATACTTCAGGATCATTCGCTTCGTGGGCGCTCTTCCTCTGGAGGACCTTCGAACATTCGAAGATTCAGAGCGGTTGCGAAACAAAGGACGTCTCCGATCGTATCCCATACGATGCCTAGCACACGTCGTACTCTGCAGCTTTGTCCTGGCTAAACTGCACTGATGAAGCATTGCTTTTGCTCTCCAAGCTCCCCCAGGAACGCGATGGAGTTTGACACCCAGTTTCGGATTCGGAAGCCGCCACGCGAATGAATCGTATCTCACTTCGCTGGCCCTCCGTACCGCTTCTTCTGACGGTGTCCGTACTATCGTAGTAGTCGTCCACATAGTGGCGCTTGGCGATCGCTTCTGTTGCATCACGGATACTTCTCCGCAAGCCGCACGGCATTTACATTCTTCACGTACTGCGCTTGAACTGGGCGAGCACGTTGATCCGAAAGTGGCTACGTCCATTACGTACAGCCTGCGGGAGCTTCTCACGGTTTTTCCTGAACAGGAACCTCTGCGCCTGTCGAGTCCTCCACTCTAATGCGGATTTGGAATGGTACATTTCCTGGATGTCGCCCCGAAGGCGACCGGACGTTCTCGGAACTGACAGATGACTCGTGGAGGGAACTAGCATATCCGGACCGCTGAGCAGCTCCGAATTCGAAGAGATACCGTTCACCGATGCTGCTGCATCCCTACCAAGCGCACTTTGCCCGGCTTCCGTGGGTTGACCACGACGTTCAACGGCAGTTACCACACGGCAGTTGGTGGCAGTCTCCTTCAGCGCGACATCGGTTGCTTTATGCGCGTACCCTTTCTGCTGGTACTCCTCGATCTGCCGACACATATCTCCTTCAGCACTGGATTCATTTCCAGCTTCCTATCCAGTGCATCATCCTCCGCATAGCCATTGGGCAGCTATCGGGAAATTTTGTTTCGTCGCTGCGCCACAGCAGCCCTGATTCGAAGCGATCACCCACACGTTTGGTTGTAGCTTCGAGGATCTTCCGCGCTCGTTTCTCTTCTACCGGTTCTGGAACGGCGAACGATGCAACCGCCGTCTCTTCCAGCACATACTGCTCCCGCATCAAATCATGCAGCACCTGATTACTCACCGGCGCGACAGAGTGAAGATTCAAGTACGTCCGTGCGCTGGCCCTTCGTTTCTCAGATCCATATATGGTCCAGCCCATCTTCGACCGAACAGCGATCGGTTCGTTGGGTTCACTCCACACGTGACTCCAGTGGAGCGAACAGATGTAGGTTATCCAAACCTACAAGGATGGTAGGCAGCCCGGTCGGAAAGTCCTTCACTGGTACCCCAGATAGGTGTTTGTATCGCTTCACCACATCCGCGTATCGGACGTACTGTTTCGGCAACTGCAACTCGCTCACCGTGCGCGTGTTGAATAGTGGAAACTTCTGCATCGAACCCTTCGCCGACATCAGCATTTCAACACCGCGGGACTCGTTCTCGAATCGGTTGATGTTCCCAGTCCACGTGACTATCAGTGGTTCGAGTGTACCTTCTGCCTTCAGCCGCTTGGCCACCGCATCATCCACCAAAGTCGCAGACGACCCTTCGTCTAAGAACGCGACGGTATCATACCTGCCGCTTTCCGACGTACAGCGTCACCGGCATCATCCGGAAAATCACATTGCAGTCCGACTTCGCTTTCCTGCAGCTGCACAGATTCCTCCACGCGATGTAGAAGAGGATGGTGGTTTGCTTGGCAACCTCGCACCATGCACCGGATCTTCGACGAACAACGACTGCCTCCGTGTCTATTTAGGCAAACTCCGCATAGTTTCAGCCTCTCTACTTCCCTGAGCTGCTCGGCGATGTTCATGCGCCGGAACCCATCGCAGTTCCTAATCAGATGGTCCGTTTGCTTGCACATCCAGCAAGGCCGGAGTGCTCTCGCTTCGCGACCCATCGCTACGCCTTTGCTCAGTCTCGTGTACATGCACGAACTCTTTCATCTTGGGTTTCTCACCAGCCCGCGGTCGCTCATTCACCGACAGTAGTGAGAACTCTGTCACCTCAGACACATCGGAAACAATTTCGGTAGTGGAGTTCGTGAACATCCTCAGCGGACTGTCCACTTTCCTCGCTTGTAGCGAACCCAATCCAGCTTGTGGCTTGGAGGCAGTTTGTCGACCAACTCCTGTACCAGCATCGGGTTGCTGAGGTGGTCTCTCAGTCTCGCAGCTTCGAGATGATCGCACAACTGCTTCACCGTGATCCCGAAAGTTTATGAAGGTCTCTAGCCTATCTCCTCTCGGCGCAGGAGCATTCCTCACTTTAGTCAGCAGCGTCTTCAACAACTTCTCGGGCCGCCCGAACAGGTTTCGAAGATCGCAAATCACATCCGGAACAGAATCCGGCAGGCACGAGACGGCTTCTGACTGCTTCTAGTGCGTCTCTCGCAGACAATCCTGCAGCCGCTTCAGATTCTCCAGATTTGAAAACCTACACGCCGCCGTTGTATGCTCGAAGCTGCTGATGAACAGCGGCCAGACTTCGGGTTCTCCACGGAACCTTGGAAGATGTTGCGACACCGCTTTTCGAGCGGCTAACTGCTGCTTCGAAATTCGGCCAACTTCGGCCCCGGCCCGTCGAACAATCCACCGCTATCGCCGCTACTGCTATGCCGACCGTGGCGAACCTTCACACGATCCTCCGACGCTTCGCTGCTTTCGTTTTCTTCTTCCCGTTCGTCATCGCTCTCGACGACCACCGGCACTTTCTTCGCAGGCTTTGGCTTATCTCTCACTGTACTAACGCCTGCTCTCGCTCCAACTGGGTCTGCTCCCTTTGGATACGCTACACGGAATCCTGTGGTCGACGACTTCTGACCGATTTCTTGCTGTGGCCGTCCAACCACTTCTCCACTTTCCGCTTCGGATTTTCTTCTTCTGTTCCGCCAACCGCTTCATCCTGCTCCTTTACAGCGTTCACTCTGCTAACACTTTTTGTACTGGATCCGGATCGCCTCTCGCTTTTTGAGGAACTCCTGTTCTGCAGCCAGTTGAGCTTCCAGCATTCTCTGCTCGTGTTCTAACTGCTGCTCCTCCATCTCGCGCTGAACCTGGATCTCAAGTTCCTGCATCTCCCGTTCTTGATTTAGCTGCTCTTCCTCCACGCTTTCTGCCCAGCAAGTAGCTTCTTCCGCGCCTCCATCCGCTTTGCAAAGGCCTTCTCCTTGGCGAGTTGTTCCTCTTCCAACTGCTTATCAATTCGATCAGCATCGGAACCAACTCCCTTGTCGGACCCTCCGTCGCTCTTTGACCGGTCTTCTTGCCACCTTGCCTCTTGCTTCTCGTGTCGGGAACCTTCAACTGCAACTGAGCACTACCGGAAACACACCCTTGACAGCGCCAGTCAGTCGTTGACACCTCCTGATCTACTCCAGCACAGAAGAAATGAGCCCACTGCTCACATTTCCCACATTGAACCCAATCCACATCTTCGGACATCGATTCCGACATTGAGCAGAACAAACATAGCTCATTTTTCGCAGCAGAAGAAGCCATTCCGAAATTATCCTTTTAAAAATTTTTGATTTTGTTCCGGATCAAAGGTCGGATGTAAAAACAAACCGTTTTGGTTATCACTCTTCACAGGATGATCAAACTGTGGAGTTTAATTAAATATAATTATCAAGTTTTTTGTCAAAGTGTCGATGGTTTTTCTTACTCACAATTTTTAGTTTGCCTTCCGTCCACAACCTGCTTCTACCTCGTTTTCGCTAATTTCTGTTTATAATATATTTATGGATTTATTGCAATTAATCATTGTTGTTGTTCTCTTCAAAATTACCTGTCTGCCAATTAGTTCTATGTGGTAAGTTGAATTTATACCGTTTCCGTGAATGCTCGTGGGACGCGCGAAAAGGTTCAGGCACCACTGTACCGTTCACTTTTATTCAGTCAGCTGCTACGAGTGAAATCTAGTTTGATGTAATTTATTCATCCTATTTAACTTTCACTCTACTCACCGACTTCTGTGTTGTGATCTTCTAACCAAGTTTAGCACACGGAACTCTACTCAATTTAACTCGATTTGACTTTAACTAACTTTCACCTAATTTTCGGAACTTCTATCGAACTCTTTCACTGAACAATTCCCGTTTGTTATTGTTTTTTTCCTTTACTACCTTTGACGTATATCCTTCTTACTCTCTCTCTCTCTCTCTCTCTCTCTCTCTCTCTCTCTCTCTCTCTCTCTCTCTCTCTCTCTCTTCTACTCTTCTTACCGTATGTCATCTGACGTGTTTACGTCGTCGGCGCGTTTGTGTGCGTACGGCCAGTGCTGCCAGAACAGGCGGGTTTAGCAAGAAAAATCTAAAAATAGCTGCATGAATGTTTTTATAGAAAAACAAAGAGGGTATGTTTAGGGTGTGCTTCCTTAATATTATGCAGTTGTCTTAGATAATTCCATTGCTCTTATGGCTAAGAGCGTTAACACAACCGGCATTCATCGATCAGTCGTGGTTCGAATCCCGATGTAGGAAACACATTTGAGCTTATTAAAAATATATCCCATCATTGTTACGCGCAGATGCCATAAAATAAAATAAAATATTATCCCCACAATAAAACGTAACAGAAAAAATGAATTCATCTAGATTAAATACATTTTCGATGTTTCTTTTTCCAAAATACCCCAAGCTCTATATATGCTTTTTAAAATGCAATAAAACATTTCAGTAGAAGCAGTAATTCAACTGCTGAAAAAGTAACTATGCCCTAAATATTCTTATTTTCTTCAATAAATTCAATTCGGGCTTCAATAAAGCATGTGCGCTAGCTTTAATTTGACAGGAGTGGGGCCTTTTCGACTTTAGTTCTACTTTAAGGACGCAATTAAGATTAGATTGCTTTATACCAAAAACTTATATCGTAATATAATGCATAATTGATGTATCTATATAGAACTTCATGGTTACTTGGGTTTTTAGTCAATATCGCAATTAATTGTGGCCTTTATCGTATTATGTTTAATTTAAATCGTAAAGAATGCAAATTTTCGATTTATATACGATGTGTCATTTATTCATCGTACTGCGTCACAAACTAAATCGGATATACATCGCTGATCTTTTTAAATCGAATTTGTTTACATTAATTGTTATGTTATGTATTCTCCGTGCGAGGAGTAACGATTATGATGTAGAAGGAGATGTTCGCTCATCACCATGAGGCACCAAGAGTGAACAACAATGTTTTTGGCTAGAATGAAAGATGTGAAGAGAAAGTGTTGAAAGGTCCGTCAGAGTGCGGCAGGTAGGAAAATTAACAGATGTTTTTGAAAATTGAGCGAAAGGGCATGTCTCTCCGAGGTCTCTACGTTGGAGGCGACGAGAAAAAACTATAGTGATCGTCAGTCGATGCGAATCAAAACAAACCCAAAAAGGGAGAGAGTTCCTCTTCCATGTGCGCATCAGTAAACAGAGTGCACACAATAGATCGCTAAGAATAAACTATACAAGCCACAGTGGTACATGAGCGTCTTTCCATGCGTCAATTTTTGCCTGTTGAAGTGGCGGACTTGTTCCGTCGCTACAACCTACCCCGCAGTGGGATGTTAGGCAAAGATTGACGTCCATGGTTCGAGTACCATTGGATACATGCCCTTTCGCTCAATTTTCAAAAACATCTGTTAATTTTCCTACCTGCCGCACTCTGACGGACCTTTCAACACTTTCTCTTCACATCTTTCATTCTAGCCAAAAACATTGTTGTTCACTCTTGGTGCCTCATGGTGATTAGCGAACATCTCCTTCTACATCGAATTTGTTATTAAATATTCAATCGCATACGATATCAAATCAACTCGTTTAAGAAAACAATGGAGTTTTCACGTATATGGCCTCCACTTTTGAATGTAAAAGCCATATTTTTGCATTCTATACGATTTGATTTGTTTACTTACATATATGTTTGTATATCATACAAACAACATTCAATATACAACACTTTTGCTATTTTTGATGCAGACCAGGAAGGATTCTCTAGACGATTGTGGATACAGACCGTGCGTCTGTTATGAAATTTTGTATGCAGAATATTTTAGGGCCGGAGAATGTTCTTATGATGGTTCGAAACTCCTTCCCCGTCTAGAATGAGGGGCTTCCATACAAATGAAACACAAATGTGTGCATAACTCGAGAACTGCCGAGGGACTCGAAGCTGCTACTAGCAATGTTGCACGCTTATCTGTATTTGGCTCTGCTTTTACTATCCATAGTGATATGGTGGTTTCAGCCGGGAAGCAGATAAAAAATTCAACTGGATGCGGTCCTGATGGTATTCCTTCACGTGTCTTGAAGTGTTGCCTTAGCAGACTCGCTGCACCCCTGCCTATGGTTGTCAATTTGTCATTACCTTCCGGTGTGTTTCCTGAATGTTGGAAAGAGTCGTTTGTTTTCCAAATACACAAGAAGGGGTGCAAACGATCCGTCGCCAACTATCGTGGAATTGCAGCACTAAGTGCTGTATCTAAGCTACTCGAACTAATTGTTCTCCAAAGACTGGTTCATGACTATTCACAGACTATTTCTTCTGACCAACACGGTTTTATGCCCAAGCGCTCAACGGCGACCAACCTTACCGTATTTACATCGTTCATCATCCGTGAAATGGAACGCGGTAGACGCCATATACACAGATCTCTCTGCGGCCTTTGATAAAATGAACCATCAGATTGCAATTTCCAAATACGACAAAATGGGGGTCCACGATCCATTGTTGAACTGGCTCCGCTCATACCTGACTGGGAGATCTATGTCTGTGAAGATTTCAGACTTCAGTTTTTAATATGAAATATGCTTCTATGTGGGCAAAAACTTCAGCGGCGATTGTAGTTACATGAATACCAAATCAAAACGACACATATTTAAGGATAAATGAGGCAAAATAGACCGTTTCCCGGGCCCGGCGCAGGCTAAATATGACACGTTTCGGTTTCTCAGTGTTTTTAAAATACGTTATAGTTTTTTGCATGTAGATATATGAACAAAAACTTAAAAACACACCCAGATAGGGTTTAATGGGACAAAATGGACAGTTTCCTAATTCTGTAACTGAAAGAAAACAACACCATTTGATTTCTTAGGTTTTTTCAAGTAAGATAGGCTTTTTGCAGCCAAAAACTTTGGCAGCAATTGTAGTTGAAAGGGTACGAACAAGAAAACCGTAAATTTAAGAGGAAATTGGGCAAAATAGGCCACTTTCCGAGCTCGGAACTGAATGAAACTTGCACCATTCGATTTCCCAGAGTTTTTAATATGAAATTTGTGTCAATACGGGCAAAACATTCTGCGGCGTTTTTAGTTATATGGGTGAAAACTCAAAAAGACACATTTTTTAGGGGTAAATGGGGTAAAATGGACCACTTTTCAGGCCCGGTGCAGAATGAAACCAGCATCATTCAGTTTTTTGGCAAATTTCACATAAGAAATGATATATTTCAAGCAGAAAATCCAGCGGCGTCTTATCTGTGGGAATTTGGGTCCGTTTTTTCCCACTGTGCATTGGGTTGTTCGAAATGATGACGTAGGACTACGATACTAAATGTACCTAAGCCATTTCAATGGTTCAATGCATGCAATGCCGTGTTCGTTGAATAAACTTTTTCAGGCCTAATTTATACAAGCAATTTGGTGAATTCTGATTGATTTGGTGCTCAATATCATAAAAATGATAGAAAAAAGTAGGAAATATGTTTTTGAGATGTGCTGGGTCGCATCTGCTAGCATTGTCCGCTATACAATGTTATGTTATGTATTCGAACACATTCAATTAATGTTCTGGAAGATCAACTGACATTATGGGATATTTTATGTCAAACAAACTAACTTAACTTTGTATATCCCATAAGACTGTTGTTATAATTGTAGACCATAAGTTTTGAAGGACAATTTGAATGAACTGAAACGAACAAGGCTATCCTATGACGTCTGTTGACGCTTCAGAATATATACATTGAATATGTTTGAATATTTATCGTAGCTTAAAAGTCTAGGGTTACTACTGTATATCTTAAGTTCTGAACTCATGGGCAGTTTTTATAAACC
Organism: Aedes japonicus; assembly: GCA_034211315.2. Taxonomy (NCBI): domain Eukaryota; kingdom Metazoa; phylum Arthropoda; class Insecta; order Diptera; family Culicidae; genus Aedes; species Aedes japonicus. The sequence goes on along the minus strand of JASCZW010005893.1, from coordinate 68,520 downwards.
TGAACATCCCAAGATCCCGGTCATCCGGAAAAGGCACGGCTACAAAGCAATACCATGCTGGAGGTGACTGGGCTCGCTTCCCGGTCTGGTCTAGGAATTTTACGTTGTACTTGCCACACAATCATATCAATGCAAAAATGATACTTGGCTTCAAAAGTTCTCAATTACTAACTGTGAGAGTGCATTTAGAACACTAAGTTGGGAGCAAGCAATAAGCAATTTATGAAAGCAATAAGCTTGAAAGCTTGCTGAAAAAAGAAGAAACATCCCAAGATATCTTATTATACCGGTTGACCTTCCAAAATACTCACTAAATTTGTTCAAATACATATTGTTACTTTGTTTAGCCCAAAAAGATGTAGATTTTGAGCTATAGTTCAAACTTAAGGTCTCAGCTGTAGATTTTATGTTTTGAATACCAGAAAAGTTCTGATAACCTCGTACATCTGAAGATTATCTCAGAATGTCTGTTGTTCTTCCTAAATATTCAATGAATATATTTCGTAGCTTTGCGTAGCCCAAAAAGCTGTTGTTACAACTGAAAGTCTTATATTCTGATCTCAAGAATAGTTTGGATGACCTAGAACATTTCATATTGCTTTGTAACATGTTTTGACTTTTGAATATCAATTGAATATGTTTGAATATTTATTGTAGCTTTGTATTGCCCCTAAAATTTACTGTTACAACCGTAAATCTTAAGTTCTGATCGCCAAGACAGTTTGAATGACCTAGACCATCCCCAGATTATCTTCTTGTGTATTTTTAGGTTTGAAAATATTTACTGAATACAGTTGAATACGTGACGCAACTTTGTATAGCGGATCTCAAAGTTATAAAATAATGACTGTTGACCTTCCAATAAATTCATTGAGTATGTTTGAACACAGATGGTCACCATATATAGCTAAAAACACCTACTGTTACAACTGTAGATCTTATGTTCTGAACTTAAGGACAGTTTGGATGACCTTGATTATTCCGTTCATCTCATGATGTTTTTTTTTGCAAATATGTGTAGCTCAAAAAGCTATACCCAAGTAACACACTACGATCATAATTAGTTGTAGTAACTTGAATATGACTTAGCAAGTTATATTCATGTTATCTCAACTGAATTGCAACAAGTGTGCTACTAGGGTAGTTACTACTTTAAATCTTAGGTTCTGCACTAAAGGACAGTTTTGATGATCTATAATATCAAAAAGTTATCAAATAATAACTGTTGACCATCCAAAAGATTCATTCAAAAGGGTTGAATACATACCGTATCCTCATATAGCCCTAGAAGCTACTGTTACAACTGTAGATCTGAAGTTCTGATCTCAAGTACATTTTCGATGACCAAGAACATCCAAGAGAGACATAAAAATATTTACCTATTATCAACAAGAGTTTTAGAATATGTATGCAAATGGTCAATATTAAAAAACAACGCCTTACACAATTATTAAGGCACATATTTTTTCGCCTTGAACGTCTTCATATTCAGGATGTTCTAGGTCGTTAATCAGGCCTTAAACTTACATGTTTTTTTAATATATTTTCCAGAAGGAAGAATTGATGCAAAACAAATTTGTCGAAGACAGTGTGCACTTTTATTCAGTCTGTGAATTGTACACAGCCATTATCCTGTTGGTGTCATATATGACCCCTTATGCCTGAAGAAGTTAATATACTTTTTCAGACAAGGCTTAACATTTATGATTGTTGCAATAGTATGTGGCCCGGTGTGAACATTTTTAAAATCTTTTGAGAAATGACTGAGACTGCTCAAAACCTCACCACTTTTCGTGACGATCGCAAGGCGATTTTTTTAAATTGTATCCAAGTATAGAAAACGAAGACGTAGTCCTATTTCAAAAGTCTGGTTTGCAGAACCCATTTATAAAATACTAGCTGAACACGGTGCGAGCGCTGCTACGTTTGCAACTAAATGAATAAAAAATTAATAGAACTGGCTCGTTTATTGTTGTTTTTCGGGATAAGGTTTTTCCTTGACTTAGCAGGGGTTCAAACTTCTAAAATATGCTTCTTACCAGAAAAGTACACGTTTTGTATATTAATAATATTAGTTTGGCTAAAATTGTTGTTTCATTTGTATGGGAGCTCCCCCTTCAAGAGGGAGGAGAGGTCTCAATCCACAATACAATCATTGTCTCAAAAATCCCCACATGCCCCATTTAGCTACATTTGCTTGATTAATTCTCAAGTTATGCAGAAATTTGTGTTTCAATTGTATGAGAGCCCACCGCCCCCTTCCAGAAGGCGTAGGGTTCTCAAATAATCATAAGAACTTTTCTCAGCCCCAAAAACCCCAGCATACAAATTTTCACGCCAATCGGTTCAGTAGTTTCCGAGTCTATAAGGGTCAGACAGACATACAGACAGACAAACAGACAGACGGAAATTATTTTTAATACATACATTTAAAAATACATGTTTCAATTGTATGAAAGCCTCCTCCCCTCTTTCAGAAGGCGGAGGGGTCTCAAACCACCATGGAAATATTTTTCTCCTTCATAAACCTCCACATGACTTTTTTTCCATTTACTTGTTTAGTTCTTAAGTTATGAAGAAATTAATAGTTCATTGTACGGGAGGCCCCCTTCCAGAAAAAGAAGGGGTCTCAAACCACCATAGAAACATTTATTTCCGTCAAAAACTTCACATTCCAAATTTAGTTCCATTTGCTTGGTTATTTCTCGAGTTATGCAGAAACTTGTGTTTCATTTGTATGGGAGCCCTTCCTTTCAGTAAGGAGAGGGGTCCTTAGTCACCTTAGAAACTTTTCTTACCGTCACAATTCTCCACATGCCAAACTTAGTTCCATTTGCTTGATTGGTTTTCGAGTTATGCAGAAATTTATGTTTCATTTGTATGGAACAACCACCCCCTTTAGAATGAGGAGGAGTCTCACACCATCTTAGAAACATTTCTTGCCTTCAAATCCTCTACTAGCCAAATTTGCTCCCATTTTCTTGCCCCCTACTAGAGAGAGGGAGTCTAGAACCACCGTAGAAACATTTATTACCTTAAAAATCCCTATAGGCGAAATTTGTTTCCATTTGCTTGATTAGTTCTTGAGTTATGCAGAAACTTTTGTTTCATTTGTATGGCAGCCTCCCCTTTCAGAGAGGGAGGGGTCTCAAACCATCGTAAAAACATTTCTTGTTCCGAAAAACTCACACATGCTAAATTTAGTTCCATTTGCTTGAGTAGTTCTCGAGTTGTGTAGAAATTTGTGTTTCATTTGTATAGAAGCCCTTCCTTTCAGAGAAGGGAGGGGTCTCAAACTATCTTAAGAACCTTTCCCGGTTCCAAAAACTCGTCCATACAAAATTTCTCGCAGATCGGTTCTGTAGTGTCCGACTCTATAAGGTTCAGACAGACAGAAATTCATTTGTATATACATAGATTGCCAATGTCGCAACCCACCAGCCGTTGCATCCGGTGAAAGCTCCAAGTATGTTGTGAAATTCATCAAGTTCCTTCCGATTCATGTCAACTGACCCGTCTTGAAACCAGCCGATAGTGTTGAAAAATTTTAGAAAGATTGGCCGAAAGTGGTGAACATGGTAGGCCAAAGCACTGTGCAGAAGCTTATGAGTAAAGACTGGACTCGAAAAAAATGAGACACAAAAAATGATCACCAAAAGTTCATATTAAATCGGATAATTCTCACATTTTCAGGGCTTTATCCACCTTCCTTACACAATTTCTCCCAGTCTGGCTTGACACGCCACTCACGGTACAGCTTCCGCGCACGCAAGTTAGCCACCGTATTTTACTTGTCAGTCCTGTCTGGCGCCTTCTGGACCTTAAAGACACGTAGCCCAGCCCGTTTCATGGTCTGCTGGACGAACCACTTCGACAAATTGACCTTTTTGGCCACGTCTCGGATGGAAAGGTTCGGGTTATTCTTAAAGTACTGCCTTATCTTCCGCACCTTCTCTGGGTATTCCGTTTTCGGTTTTTGGCCGCTTCCAGCGCGCCGCTTGATGGTCTTCGTCTCCTGGAACATCTTCACAACGCGGGACACGGTAGAATGGTGGATTCCAAGCCTTTTGCCGATCCATCTGTGTGACTGACCAGGATTATCGATCACCGCGCCCAAGATTTGCTGGCGCGGCTCTTCATGTTGCGAATCTATCTTGAAAACTACTTGACAAATCGCGATAAAATTTGGCACACATTATCATAACCCTCCAATATTACCCAAAATTTTATTGATTTTTACCCACGTTACACCCAAAACGAAGTATCGCAATTTTTCCGAGTCCAATCTTTAGTGTAAAAGGAAAAGTTAGGGAACTCACCTACCCTCCGAAAAATCAAACAAATTTAAATAAAGATATAAAGAGATGTATGGTCTTTTTTATTTGATAAAGAAAGTGCATTTATATTTTTCAGGACAGTCTATATGATCGTGGTCAAAACAACCATAAAAAAAGTAGATTCAAAATTTACCATAATGTCGGAATAGTACATGTTACCATGACCTTAGTAAACAATGCGTTGTTAATCCGACCATTTTCATGGTCATTGTAACCTTTATGTGCAAAAGTCGCCTTGACCATGTTTTAACTGTCGTTACAACCATGGAGTCATTCTCAGATGTCATTTCCACGTATCGGAGAAGGTGGGCATGGCTCTCCTCTAACCTTTGATTGAAATCCCAGAAACATTCGATAAGCAATCTTAATGTTAAAGTTAGTCACATGACAGCTTCCAGTATGCAATATTTGAAACACTCCATCGAGCATCTTGAATAGGACTGAGCACTGAGCCCCACCAAATCCTAATTTTTCTTCCAATCTTCCTGGTTCATTTAATTCACTTCTCCTGGGAGAAAAGCAAGCGCAAACTGCCAACTCCCCAATTAACTTCCTCCGGCAGCGAACGAGAGCCCTCCAGTGCGAATAAGAGGTCGCGTCGGCAGCAATTATCTCAATTTTACGACGCCGAAGTTTAAATTTCATCACATTATAATTACCATCACTTGCATAATAAGCACACACATGGGATCCATCGAAAGCGAGCGCAAGAGCCAAACTAAAGCGTTACGACGAATAAAAAGCAACTCCACAGTCAATTTCAGATTCTTTTCTTGATGGGACGACAAAAAAGAATGACGCCATCTTTCATCCCTATAATAACGTAATCAGCTTACACCCACCCTTCCCCCCCACGAGTAAGACTTTCCCTTTTTCCTCCACGCGTTCTGATTGCTTCACTAGCATCAAGTACACACACACGCACGCACACACGCACACATGCGATGGAATATAATACACTCATTGTCACTCCGTTGTAGATTAGCGAACAATAGGGTGCAATGTATGTGCCGGTGTGTATTTGCATATATAGTTGCCAAGGCAGCGCGGTTCGCTTGCTGTGATTTTTTTTCTTCTTTCTTTTGTCATGTTTTTTCGCAATCGTGCAGACATTTTCAAGAAACTTCGTTCCTCTCTACGATGTGTGACGCCATCTGTCGCAGAACGATGTATGAATTATTAATATAACGGCTTTTCTGTTTTTTTTTGTCATTTTAACTTTTCTGCAGCAAAGCAAATTCCGTACCGCTTTCGACTTTCGGCGTGTTGTTGTGTTCGGTTCTCTTTTCCGGGAAATCTGAGGAGAATCGTTCGACGGAAAATTTCCCGTGAGTTGCAGAATTTAAACCTGGGTGATGTTCTTGTTATTAAGTTACGGTTCACTTTAAAAATGGAAAAATTAAACTATGGACTAACGCCGATTTTTTTTTCACCCTCAAAACAAAAACTAATCTCAAAAAAGGAATCTACTGTAAGCCAACAAAAAAAAAGAGGAGAGATTCACCCATCTTCAAAGGCGAAAATACGTTGCTTTCATGTGATCGAAAAAGTCAACAAAGGCTTAACGAGCATCATCGAGTTCGAGTTTCTCCGAAAGCCAAATGAGAGCTTTCCGATCTATCATTGACTTGCCATCTGAGATTAAAGACCTTCGGAAGGTTCGGAAGGACACACACACACACACACACACGCAAGTCTCACCATTTATTCCTGTATCGATTCATCATTGCCTACTAGCAGCTTGGAGAGTGAATGTTTCCGAATCCTGGATAGACGTCGGCGGCGTCGTCGCGCGGCGATCGCCAGAACCCTGCCTGAGTGCCAGCATATGCGAGAATATTGACAAACACGTGGCTGGAGGATCGCAAATTAACAACCCGGCATACGTACGAGTCTGTCGCTGTGGCTCCCTTGAAACTCGAGAGGTTGATGTGTATCCCGAGGGTGTTGTCTATTTGGCGGTGGCATTCGCTCTGTGATTGGATGGTGCGGAAGCTTCTAATGACGACAGTGGATGGGATTCCCGGCCTCGGATGAAGGTGGATGGCGGCGATAAGACATGCCTCCTCTGTCTATATTGGAGCGTGTTTTTTTTCTTCTGCTTCCTCCGACTAAACTTTGCCCGAAGGAAGGAGAGGATTATTAGAGTGGGAACACTGGAAGTTGTTTGTTTGATCAGCTGAGAACACTTGGGCGGAGATGAAAGATAGACAAAGCAGCCGTCGGTTTTAGCGAGAGGTGTTAGTGTAGCCGACTATGATTGACGTTATCGGAAGTTTTGATTTGCATCAGGAACTTCAAAGTGATTGTCAGTCAGTGGGGGCCTTATATGTAGTTGTTTGTTTGTGTTGGGGAAGGCTGATTTGAATAACTCCTGGCGCCAGGGATGCCATGTTCACAGACATGTCTGTAAATTTGCAGACTTTTAATTTTTGTTGCAGACTTTTCTAACGATGCAGACATTTAGCAGACATTTTATCTATGTTGCAGACTTTTACAGACATTTGAATAATTTTTTAAATTTCAAATAAAGGTATTCTCTGAAGTTTGGATTTAAAACGTTCAAGGATCTGAACAGTATTGTAGATCATAGACACTGAACAACGCAAAATCATACAATCTGCCAACCCTGCAAAATGTCATAAATTTGAGCAATGGATCTGGCACCACTTGTATTTGTACAAACTAGAAGTGAACAGCGCAATCGACTGAAAAAAAAGAATCGGTTTCGATGTTGGTAGTTTGTTTTGATTCCGTTTGAAGATATTCATTGAAGAGCATAGTGAAAAGTGCCGTGCAAAAAATGAATTGTTTGGAGCGAAATTGTGGCAATAACTCGCGAAGTGAAGTGAATTCTGTGTGTTTCTTCCGGTTTCCAAAGAAAGATAATATAAGGCAGAAATGGCTTGTATTCTGCGACCTTTCGGCAGATTTTCAGATTCTAGGAAGCCATAGGCTGTGCAGTGTAAATACAAAATACTATTATTTGTTTTCTTCATTATTAATTATTTTGATTAATTGATGTTCTTCACTAGTTTTGATCAAATGTTTCATGCGCTATGGCTAGAATACGTCGCATTTGTAAGTCGGGTCCTCACGCAGTTCAATCGTAGATTGCGTTCAAGTATCATCCAATGCTGAGGACCAGCAGGCTGCAAGATGTTTTCTCGTAAAAATTTCAAGTCTTTCCGCTGGGCATTGGCATTTTCTGGTACTTGTAATAACCTCAAATAATGTAGCCATAGTCTCAAAAAACAGCTAAAATGGTTTGTACTACAATTTCGGGACTTTACGTATCATTTGTAAAAACGATATTTAATAGTGCTGTGTAGAGGAAGAGTTTTGTTCATTTATAATAATCCAAACGGCAATAAATAACACTCCGAAAATACTTAAATATACTGAATATGGAAGAAGAAAATCCCTTATAAAGGGTGAACACGAAATTATTGCAACACATTCAACAGGGCATAACCTTTTTACCATTGGGTAAAAATCAACCAAATTTTGCACACTTTCTCATTGATGTGTATTGTTTACATGCTGTCAAACTCGAAGTCGTGTTTTTCGATTCAACAAAAATGGGGGTGAACCAACGCGAGTCGGGAGAATAAATTCTTTCCAAACACCTGGAATTCTCTGACCTGTCGCACCGGCAGTTGGGAAAAATGTTGAACATTTACCATTCAACCGTCTCCAGAGTGTTGAAGCGGTTCCAGGAGCGGTTGACGTTGGACCACGGCAAAGGAGCTGGAAGAAAACCGGGACCGGAGAACAAAAGACGGAGGGAAGGTGAAGCGGATGATTAAAGCAAATCCCAACGTCTCAAGCCGTGATTTGGCTAAAAAGATCGGCATGTCGCAGAGCTACGTCCAGAATGCAAAGAAGAGAGCTGGACTACATACATACAAGGTACAGAACTTCCCAAACCACGGTGAGCGGCAACAATCGACGGCTGAAACTCGGGCACGGAAGCTCTACGAGAAGATGCTGACAAAATATGGCTGCTGTGTGATGGACGACGAAACGTATATAAAAGCCGATTTTAAGCAAATTCCGGGGTTGGAGTTTTTCACCGGCAAGAGCAAGTTCTATGTGGACGACGAATTTAAGAAGAAGAAAATGTCGAAGTTCGCCTCCAAATATCTCATTTGGCAGGCCATCTACTCATGCGGACTGACGAGTGAGCCTTTCGTGACAAAGGGCACAGTAAAAGGCGAGATCTACAAATCTGAGTGCCTCGAGAAGCGCCTTTTGCCGTTCTTGCAGCAGCACGACAAAGCTCCGCTATTTTGGCCAGATTTGGCATCATGCCACTATTCTAAAAGTGTCCTGGAGTGGTATGAGGTCAATTCTGTCCATTTTGTTTCAAAGGACATGAATCCGCCAAACTGTCCGGAGCTGCGCCCGGTGGAGCAGTACTGGGCAATGATGAAGCGGGAACTTTGGAAGAGCAAGAAGACAGTCAAAGACGAGAAGGACATGTTAAGAAAATGGAAAAAAAAAATTTGAGAAACTGGTACCGGATGACACTGTAAAGACTTTGATGGAGGGCATCAAGCGAAAATGCGTTCAATTTTACACTCAAGGCTCCATCGATTAACATTTCTTTTGATTTTGAAGTAAACATATGTATAAAACTACCCTAAAATTTTGGTTTGATTCTAAACATTATAAGAAAATTGGCATTACGTTTTCGATGTCGCAATAATTTCGTGTTCGGCCTTTATGTTCATAATTGGCTTTTGTCAAAACAATACTTGATCACAATACTTGCTCCTCTAAAGAGAATTAAAAGTTGACAGTCCGTTCGGCTGCATTTTTTGACAGGTCGTTTGGCTGCATAAGACAATTGTTGTCCGGTCTATATACAGGGTCTGTACTGTAGATACGGTAAGAAGCTTTGTTGAAATTAAAAAAAAAATATCGTGGGTATCATTTAAAGTAGAAATCCTTGAAGAAACGAAAGCGGTGGGCCACTTGGAAACACAATGGGCCCCGAGATAAGTATCGTATAGGCCTTTCCTAGGGTAGCATGGAGTCCCTACTTATGGTAGTATTCAATTTTTTCCAAATTTGTTTGTCAAAGCGTTGGTAACATTGGTCTTTTGCCATTAAGTCACAACGAAAGTCAAGGTTCACAACAATACAAATCATATTTGAGAAATTTACCGTAAAAAGGGGCTGCTCTAAAGCCCAGTCGGTTGCCACTCGGGGGATAGAACAACAGTAAAAGTTCTGAGCTATTGAAATAAATCTTAAAACTCAGATTTTTCCAAAGTACTACTAAATGCATCATTTAATTACATTTGTCCAAAGGATTTAGAAATTTATTCCTGAAATAGTCCTAGATTCTGAGAAGTATAGAAAGAAAAGACCCACAATTAAAGGTACACCCTGGAAAGTTTAGAAGACGACTTCCCAGAGCTTCGGAAAGATAATTTCCAAAGAAGAGACTTGCTCGAAAAAAAAAAACTTTTCCGATGGTCCGGCAGAAACTTCTCAGAAGTATTGGGAGCAAGCAGTTCAAGCACGAAGAACCTTAAACAATTCAGGACCGAATATCACCGAAGTTCAATATCATACTTACCAGGAATTTCAGGAGAACTTTCCCAAGAATCAGAAGAGGACTTATCAGAGCTTCTGGACGAAGTGGAGGGAAGAGGACTTCTTTGAAATTAGGAACTCTTCAGATGTTTTGGAGATCTTGCCAGAAATTTCAGATTGAACTTCCCATAAGTTCAGAAAAAAAACTTCCCCAAATTTTAGACGAAAATTAACCAGGAAGGGCACTACCTATAATTTCTCAAAATATCAGGAAAAAAATTCCTCATGAAGTGCCAGGCAGATTTTGCAAAGCTCAGAGGAGAACATTTCAAAATTACAGAATAAGAGAGAGAATAGAATAAGTCTTTCCAGGAGCATTTTGGGTACTTATTTCTTATTTGAGCCAGGAATAAACTTCAAGTACAAATTTAAGGGAATTTTCTGAGATATATTGGAGATGGCTTTCCCAAAATTTTAATAAAAATTTCCTCGCAGTTCAGGATCAGAAGTTTGGAAAGTTCCAATCAGAAGTTTGGAAAGAATGAGCTCAAAAAATAACTCCCCCGAATTTAAGAAAGAAAATTACCAAAGAGGGCACTACCTATAGGATCAAGAAGGAATTTTTCCAAAAATTCAGTAAAGAACTCCTCAGAATTTCACAAGAGGACTTCCCAGAAGTTTCGAAGAGACCAAAAGTGTAGTTGGAACTACCCAGAAGTGCTAGATAGCTTCCCTAGAGTTTCGAATCGAACATTCCAGCATTTCAGAATGAGAACTTCTAGATACTTTTGATAAAATCAGGAAGAAACTTTCCAAAAGTATAAGGGGAGCTTTCTTGTAGTTCAAGCAGGAACTTCTCATTAATTCAGGAACAAACTTCCCCGAATTTCAGGAAAATACTCCCCTGAAGTTTAGAAGAGCACATCTCGAAAGTTCAGAAAAGAACTTCTCATAAATTCAGGAAGAAACTCCTTACAGCATAAGAAGGTTTTTCAAGAAATTCTGGCAAGTACTTTCCCAAAGTTTTATGGAAATTTTCCTCGTAGTTCAGGATGGGACTTATCAGAGGTTTAGAAAACAACTATGTTCAGCGAAAAACTTACCAAATGTTTCTGGAGGGTAATGTTGGGTTCTTAAATGTGAATTTCGAAGAAAATAAGAAGTGCATGAGGAATTTTGTCTGAAATTCAGCAGGAAACATATAATCCTCGTCCAAATAATTCAAGAAAAGAGCCAGATACGTTTACATTATCACACATATAGCGTAAATGACATAGCTCGCTCTCTTATTACGTCTTTTTGTTGAAAGAAGTCTAATTTTGTAAAAAAAAAATTACAGACTTTCATAGACATTCCCAGACATTTCAAATTTTAATCACAGATATTTGAAAAAAATATCTGGCTTCCCTGCCTGGCGCAACCGTTTTGTTGATTTAAGTTTCAACTCGCGGAGAGGAAATCGATCAACGAGTTTCACGCCCGAATGCAGGAAGCAACTGGTTCCACCAAAATTGAATCTCTAACCAGGTGCCCTCCTTATCTTCATATTATTGAAAGAAAAAAATCGATTCAACGCCGAAGAAAGCTATCCCCGGATGAATTTAAGCTCCGCTGTGAAGAGCATAAAAATGCTGTAAGAAGTAGAATTGCAGTAAGAAAATTTAACTGCGCGTGCGAGAAGAAATGCAATAATGCGATTTCAGTCCTTTCGAAGTGCTTCTTCCTGCATATATGTGAGAATCGTCGGCTAAACTGGATCTGCGATGGTTGGTATTGGATTTTTATTCCTAAGCGATATTTATGGATTCAAGTTGCTGCGATAAAATGAAAGTGAAGACTGGAAATTCGCAAGTTGAAAAACGCTCACTCGGTTGTGCTCTTCTTGGCAAGGATGTCGAGTGAAATTAAATGTAGATTAAGTGTGTTCCAGCAGGAGCTGGAGAAAGCTGATGGAAGCAGAACCAACACATCGGAAAGTGGAAGTGGATGCGGTTGGAAAGTTTTTGACTTTATATTAAATTATTATGATAATAGTGTTTGATTATGGTCGTCCGATGCGGGCCGGGATGCGAGAAAGTGGGAATACATTGTGCGCCATGATAGGATGAAGAATGCTCACGTCCAGTTTTACTTCATGAATGAGAAGTTGTTTGCGTCTTCTCCATCAAGGCGGGTGCGAAGCCAGAGTAAACTTTGTGGTTAATGGAGGATATGAGCGTGTTTTCGGGGGAAGCAAACAAAGCGAACTATCTGCGCTTCGATGTTGCGAAAGTTGCTGATCGAATATGGGACACTCCATGAGTGTTTGATAAACTAAATGGAATAACTGAGAAAACTTTCATAAATAAGGGGTTGTCGTGCATTGAAGATGACATCAAGGGATCACCATCCAGTGATACGAAGGAAGAGTCATTCGCATCTTAAATGATTATTGCTAAAACTTGCTTGAATCTCAGTTGCTCTTATACATTGTAAGGTTTGCATTAAAAAAATAGACTTTTTTCGGATGGTTATAAAAATAAGCTAAGAGAGATGATTGATAATTGATAAATTTCCTATGGAAGGTAATTATTTATGCTTACTTGCAAAAAAAATCTACGCCCATGCAAGCGGCCTTCCGGCAGTTAACCAGAACATTCGCCATGGCGAACGAAAACATGCGTACACGCATGTTTTTGAGTTATTTCTTCCTCCTCAGTTTTCGCGACAAAATTGTTGGAGTAGATCTTACGCTCAGGTTGACCCAGAAATTCTCGATGGGACGCAGCTGGGGCACGTTGGGCGGGTTCGCCGACTTGGGTACCACATCGATATTCAGCCGCACCATCTCCACCAATGATCGCTTCGAGTATTGGGCCGACGCCAGATCCGGCCAGAACACCACGTCTTCGCCCTTATGGTATTTCTTGATGAACGACGCAACTTCCGGCAAGCATGTCGTACTATAAATTTTCCCGTTCACGGCCAGTCCGGAGTGGAAGACGACCGGCTTTGACATCCCCTTCCCGCTGATTTTCAGCCACAGCGCACCTTCTTGGGGAACTTGGTGTGTGAAATGAACTTCACCTCGGAGCTCACTTCCGTCGTGGTGGAAAAAATACGCCGGTAAAATCAGCCGCTGAAATTCAGCTGCTGCTGCTGCGTCATTGTCTGCTGATCCGAAACTAGTGGACGCGACTTCCGCTTCCTGATCTGTATGTTCATGTTTCCCAGGTTCTTGTTCACTGTTTGGCCGTTGACCTCCCGGTCAAGCACACGCAGCGATGTAGCCACTTTTCTCTCGGTCTTCCTCTTCAGCATCCTTTGGAGCTCCTTGTCGGTCAGGGTCGTCGGCCGTCTGGAACCTAATAGTGCCAATATGTTGTAGATGCCAAAACGGGCGTATCCGGCATCCAAAAAGTTTCACACGATGTCCGCTTTCGACGCGACGGGCTGCCGTTCATTGAACGCGCACACTTCTGAACGGAGTTGCTTCACTGTTTTTGCCATCACGGTTAGAGTTCGACTGATAGATGTCAAATTTTGTCTGCTGACTCATGGGTTACTATGGTTGATGCTGCATGGGACGTCTCATCAGTGCGGGTGAAGGGAAATCCATGAGAAATCGGCAGATTCTGTCCTTTTTTTCAATGCAAATGTTACTGACTCCTGACTATGTTCCATTCTACTAAATATCCTCATTCTAATATTGCACCATAGCTAAAGGATGTATGGAGTATGAGAACACCGCCCTGAGCATTCCGGGCGCCAGTGAGACAGCCGTGTTGATGGCTAGGTTCGGTATACCGTCAGGTCCTGGCGCATTTTTTTATCTTCAACGATTTGCCTATCGCGATGATTTCCTTGTTTGTAACGGTCGCTTCATCCGTTTCATTCGCGGTGCCTTTATGATGGGGCAATTCAGCCATCATAGGAGGTTAGGGTTTCAGGTCGTGGCTCGGAAAGAGTCCCCTAATGATGACCTGTAATAGTTGGAGCAATAGGTGTAACCACATGGGTTTGTTTTGGCTTTCAAACACAGACCCTCAAAGACCCTCTGCTGGCCTTTAATTCTTTCTTAAGTGCAGCCTTAGCGGTGGCTAGCACCGATCGCGCTCCTTGCATCCTCCTTCTAGCTCGGTGGCAGGTTCTCCGGAGGTCGGCGATCGTGTCTGTCCACCAGTAAATCGGCAACCTTCCATCCTTATGTTTGACCTTTCTGGGCATGGTTGCGTCGCACACTCGTGCAAGAAGTGCTACGAGTTGATCACTGCGAGGATCTTGGGTATCGCTCAATGTCTGTTCCAGCCTCATTAAATTCTTATTTTATCAAAGTACGACGTTCTCCGTTTGAGGACGAACGGAGTGACATCACCCTTTGCGTGCTGCTAAGGTGGTGGCTATGGGTGTAGCCATCCTCCACCCTCCAGTTTGCCAGGTCTTCGTTGAGCCTGGCCAGGGCCTCCATCAGAATCTGGCCCCGTGGCTTGGTAAGGCGACTGCCCCATTCTAACGCCCAAGCGTTACTGGGACCTGTCGCTGGAACCTCATTTACTCTGTAGCAGGCAGGATCGGATATTGGCTTGTCTTTTGATAATGTCTTTATACAGGATTCTGTGATTGGATTTGTTATAGGATTTTCTGATCGCTGGGATTACTTGCGAACGTTTGTGGTTGACATCAATAGCTTTTCACAATTATATCGCTGTAAAGCAAATGAACAGTTTTGGAAGAAGTTTATATCTGTAGATGAAATCAGTTCGTTTTTTTTTTTGCATAAATTGTTTAATTGTTTTTAATAGATCTAATAGATAACTTATCTAATTAATCTAATAATTTATACAATAATTTATCTAATAGAAAAATCGTCTAGCGCAAACCTTAGTAGGAGTAAGTGGCGGGTCCATCATCAGCATCATCATCATCACCAACTAGCCTTGCCATTTCTTTGCACTTTGGTCGGCTAGGAACTTAGCTTCCAGTTCGTCCCTCTCGCGACATGCCACCTGAACGGACCTACAAAGCTGCTACAAGCTATGTTTGAGGTCCTTGCTGATATTGTTGTGACTCAACGTAAAGTCGATTTTGTCATTTAGCAGTTCAGCGACTACCTGCACTTTAGGAAGCGTGTCGTGCTTCCTCTCCATGGCCCGCATGAGCCCAGGCCCATCCATGGCCTCTCCAGTTTCACTGGAGACCCCTGCTTCTGAGGCAGTCGCGCTTCCGCACGTATCGGATGCGCCGCCAGATCCTGCCTTCTTGCTGGGCAGGGTTTCTTATCAGTCCTTTTTTGGCGAACGTATTTGCCTCCTCTCTCTGCGTCGTTTTATCGGGAGCTTGCGGCTCCATGCTCTTAGGTCCCCCTTCAGCCGCTATCCATAACCACCGGATATAGTCGCCATAGTGTACCCATGGTTGTCTATGCTCGCTTGAAGGCGAGCAGGGAGGCCATGCCAGGGTTGACACGGGCCTTCGTGGGGATCAGCGTAGGTCAGGGTGGGCATCTGAGCCTACTTCCGCCCAGCTAGCAAAGCCGGTCGGTGGAGATGGAACGTACTGAAGGCCTGGTTTATATAGGTTTATATGGGACGGAGACAGCCTATGCCGCATGAAACCTGTAGGTGTCACCCGACAGTACTCAGGGAGACGACATAGGTGCCAGCCCAAAATCGTGGGACCGTGGAAAGATTCCATAAATCAGGCAGTTATTGGGGCCTTACTGACATTGACCCCGATACGTCGTGTGGCACACCCTCTATAGTTCGTTTAGCCGTTAGGTTCCTTTATCCGTTAAGGGGGAACTTAACGTTTCCAAGGTGCACCGCGTGGAGGCGAACTACACCACACCGCATGCGAAAGGTTTAAGACTAGTAAAAACGTGGTCTAGATAACAAGTTTTGAGAGCCAAGGTGTGAGGAAGTTAGTTTTTAAAAGTGAGTTAAAATTCTGGTAAATTAAAAAAAAACGCCTGTTCAATTGTTTTTAAAGTTTGATTAGGGTTATTTTGAAAAATAGTAAATTATAAATTGTGTATGGTAATGATGTGAGTTAATGAACGATTTTCATCGTTTGAAGATTTCCTTCAAATGAAGGTCGCTGGGAAGGGCATACCCTCCCTTTGCCCACCGGAAGCTCGCCACGTAGAAAATCCACATCACAAACAAAAGAACTGCCAGGGAGCAGTCAAGGTCATACGCCCGCTATTCTGTACGACCTTCGGACAACCGCTATAATGTGCTTGAAAACACACCGCCTGTGTTGATGCCGAAGTGAAGAACACATCCAGTCTCCAAACGGTTGGCGGACCCGACATTTCTGTGGGAAGCCACGGGGCAGAATTACTCCGCAGTGATAATTTCTCCTGCGATGACTACAAAACATTTTCCGTCCCAGCAGCGAAGATTTCTATTACCAGCCGGGAATTCGCCAGCAACAAAACGGACACGCACTGTACTTTTTCCGTCGTCAACCACCTTCTGCCAGCATTACGTTAGGGGCGTCAGTCAAAACAGAGTTGTTTCTTTGAGCTGGAGAGTCGTGGTTTCTGATAAACGGTAGCAACCGCTTCTTTAGGCATTCCTTCTCATAAACATCCTTATTGATAGTGCCGGTAGAGATGAAACTTTTAGATTTTGGGCCGCAAAACATATGAACAGCCAAATCAAATACTCTTTCTGGAATTTTACACCTTTGTGGTCCGAAAATGCTCGACAACGGCTTTCCTTTGCATTACGGTAGAAAAGCCAGACCCGGAAGCTGTTCAAAGTCTTGGAGGACGTATGTTTCATCGTTCATTATGAACCGAAGAAAAGAAGTTTGCAAAAAATTGGTGTAAAACTCCTTAGCACGACTTATTACCGTGAAATTGTGTGTGCCATCATGGTTGGGCACCTTTTTCACTTTGTATGCCTTCAGTTCTTGCGACTGCTTCACTATTTGTGCGTATGTTTTTGACATCCCAATCGCACAGAGAGATTGGGATTTTCCTCAATAATGACAATCGCCTTCTCGTCCAGTTTTTGAGAGCATACTTTTCGATTTAAAGGGTGTACCGATCAAAATTTGGTCAAACAGTAATGTGTGTGAGTTGTGTCGTGTCCAGACCGTCCAGAAATACTAGGCTTCGGACTAGGACCAAGAACTTCCAGACTCTTGTTTTTCGGCATAATGAACCGCTCGTGTAGAGATTCGTCGGGAAACTCATTTAAACATCGCGTGTTTGCAGTACCTCCTTCTTCGTTTTTCTTTTTCTCTTTTTTGTGTTTATCAACTCATACACAGAAGCAAATCGTCATATATTCAATGTTTTAGTAATTACAAGTTAACATTCCCATCCTTCCTACAAGTTGATCAAAATCTTTATTAATAAGTCAAATTCTTTTTCCTATTCAAGCTCAGTTCATACAGAATACAGGAGAAATATTCAGCTAAGCTTCCTTTTAACCAAATGCGAATTGCCGGGTCTGCCATAAGATTTTGTACAGTCTCCTTGTACACTTTATTCGCCGCAGAACGCCAGTTGGCCTTGAATTGTTTCTCGTTCACAACAGCTGTTTGAGTCTTCTTAAGGTTCCGCTTGACGATGGCCCAAAATTGTTCGATTGGGCGGAGCTCTGGCGTGTTGGGAGGGTTCTTGTCCTTAGACACCACTTGAACGTTGTTGGCAGCATACCACTCCATGGCCTTTTTTTCAGTAGACGGTTTTGTAGGCACTCGCTCAGATAAATTTCCTGGTTGACGGTTCCAGTCACAGTGTAAACGTTGCTCTTCAAGCCACAAGTACAGATGGCCTGCCACACCCGATATTTCTTCGCGAACGATTTAGTGGGCAACTTCGTGTTAAATTTCTGGGCACGGGTTTTTCGCAATGATCTTTTGCTTTTCATCCGGGTTTGGGGTTTTGGTTCCTTGTAAACATTGTAACCGTGCGGAGGAAGGGTGCTGAATCTCAGTCAAACGCGATGGCTTAAGCACCACTCTCATTAAAGGAGACCACCGGTCGCGTTGAATATGCCCGACTAATTTTGAAACTGGTTTCTCAGATGAACCACCCGAACGGTACATAAGGAAAACCTTACTTCAAACGCACATATGCTACTGAAACCTCAAATGAACACCTTTTACCGATGAAAAGAACGAAAATTCCGCCAATCCCGTCAAGTCATACAATTTCCGTAGTCTCTTTAGACTTTAAAGCCAGAACCAACCAACGAACCTGCTTTCCAACGAATGTGCTTGAATTACATAGACGAACGCAACACCAAAAATGACGAATGAGCCAGCTAAAGGACGAAACGTAAATAAAAAACCGAAACTAAACATAAACTGTAATCTTTATCTATTTAACAACTATTTACAAGCCACACTTGTGGTGGACAGAATTTCTATAAAGCTACAAACTATTTAACTAATAATGGCCATGAAAACTTCGTACGGACATACCTGTGCAGGTTTTTTTCTGATGACGGTGATGACGGTGACAAACGAAGCAACGATGATGACGGAACGAAGCGAAGATAATTTGAAGCGGTGAATGTTTTTCAGGAATGGCGACGGTTCCGAAATGGCGACGCTTGACCACACAAATGGCGTGCCGTGGTGTACCTAGACCCGTGCGCAATATGGCCGAAACTAGAGTTGCGGAGAGAGTGGTGGCTGGACGGAAGGCTTCCGATTTATATCTCGTCGAGAACGTCCGGAATTGACCGTCTTCTTCAATATAGGAGTCCCCTTTCCGAAGCGACCCGGCTTCGGGTACCTTTCCGCTATGACCGAGCGGGTTTAAAGAAGACTACTATATTCTATCAAATCAAATCATTCAGCGTCCACGATCGCCGAACGAGGAATACTTATCCAGCCCGTAAAACACAAAAAGCCCGTCGAACGAGCTGTCCAACGCGAAATGACAAAATTACCGTCAAGAATCACGCGAAATTAAGCATTTAGTTACATTACCTTTTTGGACGTATTCACAATTTTAACAGATATTTGCACAACGTATACTACACTCGAAAAACTGAAAATACAAAAAGAGTTACATCTATGAACTGGCTCATGCCATTATTTAAACAAGTCACCCTTGACTTAACACTTAAAACACTTGAAAACCACGCAAACATAACTGTTTTCCAGCCGATTCGCTAGTGTAACGGCTGGGATTAAAAACTCCATTGCCCAAGAAACCACGGAATCAAAGAAATTGAATCGGATGCGAGAAATGATGTTCAGCTTAACCATTGTATTGTATTCAGGTGTTCATTTGATATCCATCTCTTTCGCATATGTAGCCTACCATTAAAACAAGCTTTCATCCTAGCGTGCTATAAAAAAGCTTCCGCCTATCACGCAGTAAGAAACCCTACAAATGTACAACGAATAAGACGAATCAAAACAAAAATCCAATTGGAAACGAAAACCTTACTTAATTTGTTTTTTTTTCCATTCAGTTGTCTTACATACTAATTGTTAACATTTTAAGTGTTTTAGCCCATTGGGCTCTTCAACTTTGTTTAATTTTTAACTTTCTATGTTTGGTGTGTTTAGTGTAGTATGTGTTTTACATTAAATCTTCAGTCAGCCCTTGGAGCATTGTTTGTTAAAATTTGATAACCTACCTAATCTACAACTAAACCTGCAATTTGAAAATCCTAAGGGTGGGAAACCAGATTCCAGATGATCTGGTGATCCGATGTCAGGCAGCGTGCCCTGTACCGATTGATAGACTCACTAAACCGATCATGGAGCATTTTTATCTCGGCCAGACGGTGGACCTCAGATGTTCTTGTCCTCGGAGGGGTGTTCAGAATCATCCTGAGGAACTTATTTTGAACACGCTGAAGTTTCAGGTGATGTGTTTTTGCGCAACTCTCCCAGATTGGCATGCCGTTCTCGATGACTGGAAGTATGATTTGCTTGTAGACAGCAAGCTTATTTTTCAGGGATAACGTAGACCATCTGTTGATCAATGTGTACAGTAGCTTCAACAGAACGTTACACTTTGTGATAGTTTTGTCAACCTGTTCCTGAAGATAAGCTTGCTGTCTATCGTAGACCAAGATTGATTTGGCCCATTCCACCGTTGTGTTGTTTAGACTAATTTTACAATCCTCAGGCGGAACAAGTCTGGGAGAGTTGGAGTGTGGAAATAAGATGACCTGGGTCTTTGCCGCATTGATACAGATCTTCCAATCGGTGAAGTATTCAGACAGAATATTCAGGCTTCGCTGCAGTTTCGCTGTAAGCGCTTTTATTACCCTACCATTGTGGACGACTGCGGTATCATCAGCGAACAACGACAGAGATCCATTTTCAGGGAGCGGGGGTATGTCCGAGGTGGATAGGTTGAACAGAAGTGGACCTAGTATACTTCCCTGCGGAACACCGGCGGAAATCTCCTGTGCATCGGAAACTGCACCTTGCAGCGAAACACGGAATGTCCTGTCCGATAGATAATTTTTAATTAACTTCACCAGAGAGATGGGAAGATTGTATTGATGCAGCTTGTACACCAAGCCATCATGCCACACGTTATCAAAGGCCTCTCGATGTCCAGAAGTGCCATGGCAGATGATTTCGAAACAGACTTGTTCCGTCTGAGGATGTTAATGACTCGGTTAAGTTAAGGTAAATTGTCGACCGACCACGTCGGAAGCCAAATTGTTCGTCGAGCAGATGAAAGCAGCCGACGGTGGATCGCTTTTTCAAACAGCTTGGATAATCCTGAGAGAAGGCTGATGGGCCTATAGCTCTTGGAACACGAAGGATCTTTCCCAGGTTACTGGATGGGGATGACTTTAGCTGACTTCCAACACGAGGGGAAGTAGCTAAGTCGCAAACATTGGTTGAAAATCAACGCCAGATGAGCGTAGAACTGGGGGCTCCATTGCTTGAGCTCCAAGTTCATGATATTATCGAAACCTGGGGCCTTCATGTTCTTAGCCGCTTTGATATAGGTCAACAATTCGTCAGCTGAGATTTCCAACTCTTCCGAGAAGTCGTTGGGACTTAGATGGATGTTGTTTACAAGCTCGCTAACGGCAGCTTCGTGTGGACTGACGATGTTTAGTCCTAGATTGTGGGAGCTGACGAAGTGTTGACCTATCTCAACAGCCTTCTCTGCAGGAGTAATTAAGCGATCCGTGGAGCGATTGCTGTCAAGTGGGATCAACGGTGGAATGTGTCTTGGCTTAGTTTTAAGATTTTTGTCAACTTCCAGAACGGCTTTGCACAATCTGGGAGAGAGCGGATCTCGTCGGAAAAATTGTTGTTTCTGAGGTCCACCATTCTGGCCTGAATAATTTTGGTCACTCGATTACAGTGACGTTTGAGCGTTGGCAAACCAGTTCGCTGGTATTGCCTTCGAATGGCGTTGCGCACTTGAATAAGTTCTTTAGTGGGTCTATCAATGGGTACAGAGTCACTCACCTGATCAATCACCGGTACATGTTGCTCCCTGACCGGTACATGTTGCCGCTCGATGTCATCAACCGAATTAAGGTGCATGTCGAAATCGATGTTGTCGTCAACGTGTTGTCGGAACCTCTCCCAACTGGCGCGATGGTAGTTTCGTCTGGTGATTCGATGCCGGTTGACCGAGGAGCCAACTTCGGCCACCACCGGATAGTGGTCCGAGCTGAGCTCCTGGTGTACGATCGGCTGGGTGACTTTGTTTCCCATGTTGGTGAGGAAGGTGTCGATTGTCAAGTGGACCCCGGATCTGCTCAATCGGATGGGATTATCCGGGCCCAGGACGGTGTAATGTCTCTCTTCCAGGTCTTCCTGCAGAATTATTCCGTTCCGATTCCGCCGGGTGTTCCCCCAGGTTTCGTGTTTCGCAGTTAGGTCACCGGCGATGATGAACTGCCCCTGCCTCCGAGTTAGCTTACGGATGTCGTTTCGAAGGGCCGTTGTTGTTTCGTTTGTGGCACTGGCTTGCTTGGGACAATAGACCGCGATGATTGTGATAGGGCCGACGGTAGTTTCGACCTCGACTCCGATCGCTTCGATAGACTGCAGTTGGAAGCTCGGAAGCAGATGGCAGTTGATGTTGTAGCGCAGGGCGATTGTAACTCCTCCTTCACTAGAACCGCTACGATCAAGTCGCACAATCCGGATTCTGGGATGAAAACGGTGAGTTCCGGCTTGAGATGTGTCTCGGTGACGATGGCGATGTCGATGGCCTTCCTGTTAAGGAAGTCACTGAGCTCAACTGTTTTGTTCCGGATGGAACAAGCATTCCAGTTGAGGATGAAGGCTGAAAATTCAGTGTTTCTTCTTATCTGTGTAAATTTAAGCCAGATAACGCCTGAATCTAGCCAGTTGTATGAAATATTGCAAACAATATCAGTGTTTACGCTACTTTGGCTTGGAATTACACGGGGGGAAACTTTACGCGCTTGTTAAAATTAATTATTTTTTTCTGTGTACATGAAATATCCCATTATTTTCTGCCAAATCCAGCATTCCCTTGATGTTCATTAGAACACGCAAAAAATTCAGTGTTTCTTTTCATCTGTGTATAGTTTAGAAAAAAAAATTGTGCGTAAGATCATCTTTGAGCATTAATAGCAGAGATGTCTTTGAAAAAACGCAATTTTGTGAATCAAACACATTTCTTAACTGGAAGTTGTTATGCTGATTATTCTTGTCGTTGATATTTTGCGGTTCTCCGCTGCTGCTTCGATCAACAAAAGATTTTCCGGCGGTACAATCGCTAGATCCAGTGGAAGTAAAATACCAGTCAACTCTTGACTAATCAGTAGTTCCGGGCACTTTCTTGTCTGTTTCAGGTTTTGTTTGATTTTTGATATTTGTTGTTGCTGCTGCTGTGAGAATGATTCCGTTGCTTTTGGCTTGTTTTGTTGCTGGTGACGATCTCTATTTTGGTTGGTGTTCTTGTTGACTCGTAGGTAGACATTCCGCTCTGGCGATGATTTGGTTGGTTTATAATCGGAGAAGATGGACAGAGATTTTTTCAAAAGTGAATCTCACGATGAGGAAGATATTATTCCAAGCACTGACATCTGCTTAAAGGATTTCTCCATAGGAGTGACGAGCTAATACGCTATCGTGAAACTCACCACAGAAAAGAAACATCAGATTGGGGAAGAGAGGGCCAAATAGGTATTCACCACAGGGCGCATATGGGGTGGAATGGTTATTTAACAGTTTTTATTGTTTTTCAAAAGGTACAGGCATAAAAAAAACAAAGGTCCCATAGAAAAGTATACTCTACAGATTGAAAGGTATCTGATAAGTTAATAAAAAAAATGCAGAAGAAAGGTCTATTGAAAGAAAGAAATTGACGAGGCGTGGTGGACATTTGGGAAAGAGCAGGAGAGGTTCTCGCGTTACGAGGGAAGCTACTGAGACAAGAACAATCAAAAGTTGCTAGTTATATTGGCAAAGTGGAAGCCATACTTTTGTAAAATAGTGAAGTGAGAAAAAGAACCTACAAATAGCTATTGCGAAATCGAAGTCATGTATGCTTCTAATATCCACCAAACCCAGTAACAAATTACCAAACCTAAGACCACTTCTTAAATCCCCGCAGGACCCATTAATTACGGGCTTAAAAGGCATTACCGGCTGACTACCGCAATTGTCAAGCCGCCGAGAGCCTTTCAATAAGTGCGAGGGTGTGTCGTCACTTGCACCAATTCCGCAAGCGTCCATTGTTCGCAGGAAAAACAATACAAAAATTTGTTAAAATTTGCAGGATCTTTGCTCATACGGTTCGAAAGTTACAGAAAGTTAATTTGGCCGAACTAGCTTTAAGGCATTTGAACTAAAGGTGAACACGAAATTATTGCAACACAGTTAATTCACTATACAGGGTCCTGCAATTGAACTGCTACATTACTTCAAAAGTCATTGTATCGTTGCATACAAAACTCTACTGGGCGACCCCTCGTCACTTGGCTATCAGTGGATGTATGTGTTACTATTGTAATCGGTATGGTGTTCGAAAGAAATTTGTTTTTCTATCCCAAACCCACGTTAAATTCCGTTTACTGAAAGGGAAGAGTAAAGAATCGAAAAGAAATTTTTGAAGCGGTATCCACCTGAAACGGAAAAAAAATGGAATTTGTAAGGTTTCCACGCAAACTAACGGGAGCTGAATTATTCCGTAAGTGAAGGTGACTTTTCGTTCCATGCAGATCAATTGTCAAAAATCCGCTTGGTAATATTGAACAAAATTCTGGCTTTTATCCGTAGAGATGGATCTCAAACCGAATCGTAGGTTCACTTGTTCCGAGCTGGAAATCGGCAGAAAGACAGAGTTCGTGAGCTGTCCGGTTTACGTGTGTGCAGAAGTTTTGAACACCGTATAATCAAAATATACCTGGAGAGCGGAAGTACCAAAAAACGGTATGGTGGGTGACGTTAAGCTTCTGTGGTGACACCTGGCACGGTGAAGATCGTCAAGAAGCGCCTTAAAAGAAATCCTCGAAGTAGTGCCACTAAATTAAATCAAACACTTCCGATAATGCTAATTCTCTAATTCAAAATTTCGTTTACGTCCTTGGTTTCAAGAAAAGGCAACCATCTAACCATTTACAATTAATGAAAAACATACCACTAACATTTAATGGAAAATGTATAAAATCCTGCACTAAGCACCACAAAAAGTCATTAGATTTTCCCATCAGCGTTACTTCCAATGGGACATTGTTTCACAATTCCATTAATCGGAAACACAGCAAACCGTTCTCCAGTCTCGTCAGGAAGCTCTATAACTACCGTAAATTACGACCTATTCATTTATGCTCCTTCCTTTTGTCGGAGAGCACCTTGGCGGAGGAAAATCGATGGAATGGAACCCATCAAGAGACCTGAGTGGTATCGATTTTACGCACCCACGTGGATGTCCTTATCCATTTTCATCGTCACCTCATTCCGTTCAACACCGTGTCCGTGGCCCTACTGTCGTCGGTGGACACAAGACAAAAGACAAAAAAAAAATATGCCGTTCTGTCCTGAAGTGAGCCAAAAAAAAAAACTGTCAGTTCCTCGCGACCAGTCGGCCATCTGCAAGAAAAGCGATCGGGAGAAAGTAATATCAGAATGACATAAATTAATCTCAATCGGTGATAAATTACACCGCAGCTTCTTCCCGAGGAGAAAGGACCATTTTTCTTGCCCGTTGTAGTCAGGAGTCATTCAAGATTCGAACTGATTTTCTCGCAGATCTGGAAACTTTTTTTTTCGTTTTCGCTGGACTTCTTGGCTGTTATCAGCTCAAGAAACTTGTAAGCAATAATTTTTGATTGGTTTCGTTACAAGCAGAATCAATTGTAGCAAAAGTTGAACTATAAAAGGAAAAGATTTCCGTCGAAGTTTCGGGTGATGGATGGAACTTTCGCAATTTTCCATTCAGGGGATTACGTATGCAATGGAATCAACATTATCATATCTGTATTCGAAGCGTGCTGAATATCAGCTATCAAAAAGTGAGAGATAGCCGGTCATGTATTAGCTTCGATTGCATCCCAAACTTCACGGGACGGCTCTGATTGCGATGGGATTTCATTCATAAAATCAGTCACATTGTTTTCTTCGCAGAACAAAACTTTCCCATCGTCGCTTTCCCAATCAGTCCCAATATGTGCCCAGCGGATTACCAAGTACAATTTATCTTAATGGCTGTGGTCACCCCGCGATTGTATCACGGTGGTTGTTCCCATCGGAGTTCGAAACTCTTTCGCCCCTGAAGCACGTTTTTCGCCTCGGGAAAGTCGGGACTTGTCGCAGACGCAGCCTCAGCCGGAAAGACAAATACACAGCTCGAAATACGTGCTTTCCGGTGGCCCTGTCCAGCCGAAACTGATTTCTCCACGGGCGTAATCAGACTCCAATAATGATCGGATAAAGCTTGGCGATTCTGAGTTGCCAAAAAGTTTCACTCGCCCTGGCAGCTGATGACTTGTATCTATGCTGGTGTATTCCTATGCGACGTGGAAAAAAAGAGAAAATGTTCATCATTCCACATGCGACCTTCATAGAACACATTCGCCAGGAGGGCCAAGCCGGATGTTTGGGTAATCTTTTATCTCGTTTAATATTGAAACTAAATTTGTTAATGCTGGTGCTGCCAGCTACTGGCCCGACGAGAAGGTCACGTTCCTTGAGCCGTGCTGTCTGCCCAAGATGGTAAGAATAGCCTGTGACTACCTGGGTGGTAAGCCGTGGCCATCATCTTCGTTCGAAATTGATATTTGTTTTCGCTCGATTCGGTCGAAGCCGGAGCCTTTTCACTGGGCTATCATGTATCAAATTAATGATAACGTGACATTATGTGACCGAGAAATGGTAGCCGAATGTCTCGGGTGGCAGACTGCTATTCTCGTTGAGATTCACTAGATTGTCTTAGACCAGCGACGTTATGTGATTTATAGGTCTGCAGCATGCGTGATCTATATGTCTTGTAATATATGTGGGCTTTCGGTGACTAAGCCCAAGTGATCAATTCCACTAAATCACGGTTGCTTTCATAGGCTATTGGTATTGATTTGAGATTTCTATTGAGATTAAAACAGTTGCCAGATTTATAAACAAATCAAAACCTCAGTAGCTCATGAAAATTTGATAGACATTGGTGCTTATTTAGATTATATAAATTGTTCCAATAATTTTGTATACACTTAAAGGGCGAACACGAAATTATTGCGACACCGAAAATGTCATGCCAATTTTCTTATAATGTTTAGAATCAAACCAAAATTTTAGGGTAGTTTTATACATATATTTACTTCAAAAATCAAAAGAAAAGTTAATCTATGGAGCCTTGAGTGTAAAATTGAATGCATTTTCGCTTGATGCCCTCCATCAAAGTCTTTACAGTGTCCTCCGGTACCAGTTTCTCAGTTTTTTTTTTCATTTTCTTAACATGTCCTTCTCGTCTTTGACTGTCTTCTTGCTCTTCCGAAGTGCCCGCTTCATCATTGCCCAGTACTGCTCCACTGGGCGCAGCTCCGGACAGTTTGGTGGATTCATGTCCTTTGGAACAAAATGGACAGAATTGGCCTCATACCACTCCAGGACACTTTTAGAATAGTGGCATGATGCCAAATCTGGCCAAAATAGCAGAGCTTCGTCGTGCTGCTGCAATAACGGCAAAAGGCGCTTCTCGAGGCACTCAGATTTGTAGATCTCGCCATTTACTGTGCCCTTTGTCACGAAAGGCTCACTCGTCAGTCCGCATGAGTAGATGGCCTGCCAAATGAGATATTTGGAGGCGATCTTCGACATTTTCTTCTTCTTAAATTCGTCGTACACATAGAACTTGCTCTTGCCGGTGAAAAACTCCAACCCCGGAGTTTGTTTAAAATCGGCTTTTATATACGTTTCATCGTCCATCACACAGCAGCCATATTTTATCAGCATCTTCTCGTAGAGCTTCCGTGCCCGAGTTTTAGCCGTCGATTGTTGCCGCTCATCGCGGTTTGGGAAGTTCTGTACCTTATATGTATGTAGTCCAGCTCTCTTCTTTGCATTCTGGACGTAACTCTGCGACATGCCGATCTTTTTAGCCAAATCACGGCTTGAGACGTTAGGATTTGCTTTAATCATCCGCTTCACCTTTCCCTCCGTCTTTTTGTTCCCCGGTCCCGGTTTTCTTCCAGCTCCTTTGCCGTGGTCCAACGTCAACCGCTCCTGGAACCGCTTCAACACTCTGGAGACGGTTGAATGGTGAATGTTCAACATTTTTCCCAACTGCCGGTGCGACTGGTCAGGAAATTCCAGGTGTTTGGAAAGAATTTGTTCTCTCGACTCGCGTTGGTTCACCTCCATTTTCGTTGAATCGAAAAACACGACTTCGAGCTTGACAGCATGTAAATAATACACATTAATGAGAAAGTGTGCAAAATTTGGTTGATTTTTACCCAATGGTAAAAAATTTATGCCCTGTTAAATGTGTCGCAATAATTTCGTGTTCGCCCTTTAGTACTTCATCGAACATCGTGTTCCATTGTACCGGACCCAGGAACGAACCTTGTCGGACGGCTGCGGTGATCTGAACACGTTTCTGGCCTGCCTCTGCGTTGTGTACCAGTACGCGATTCTGGAAGTTTCTTGCAAGAATCTAGTTCAGGTACAAAGGAACCTGAAGGCGTTGAAGCGAGTCGGCGATATCCACCCAACAGGCGCTATTTAACGCATTTCTCACGTGTAGCGTTCACCTTGCCTCTTGCGCTGGATCGCCACTTCAGCCATCTTCGTGATGGACAGAATGGTATCCACCGTCGACTTCCCTTTACGGAAGCCAAACAGCTTATTAGACAGACCGCCTATACCCTCCGTGTATTTTGTCAGTCTGTTGAAGATTACCCTCTCGAGCACCTTACCCGTTGATCCAACAGACATATAGGTCTATATGCCGATTGATCCCGTGGTGGCTTCCCTGTCTTTGATATCAACACTAGGGTCTGAATTTTCTAGGCATCCCAAAAAACGAGGGCGTCTTTCGGGAACGAGGGCGTTCAGACACCTTTTCATCACCACCCTGAACATTCCGGGATCCAGCAAGATAGCCGTATTGATGGCAGGGTTCGGAATATCATCCGGTCCCAGCGCTTTGTTCACCTTTAGCAACTTTGCTATCGCAAAGAGTTCTTCGTTCGTCACCGTAGTCTCGTCGCCGGCCCCCGTTGTGCCGTTGTCAATGCCCACGAGTGTTTGGCTGAACCGCCCACCCTCCCGTCGCTATGACAGCGTTAAGCTCTAGGATATTGGAACGCTGGTCATGGAACAAATCTACGGCGGCGGGGGGTATGAACTCGGGTTGTGGTTCGGAGAGTGTCCCGTTACGACCACCTGTAGCAGCTCTGGTGACTGCTCAGTTGGAGCCGCCGTTCCTCTGGTTTTGACCATTACTACCCGATAGGCGTCACCCTATGGATTCGTGTTGGCCTTCTTATACAGACCTTCGAAGATGGTCTTTATCTCCCTCTACGCTCGATTCTATCGGCGTCTGACCGCGCTCTTTGCATCCTTCGTCTTGCACGGAGGCATGTTCTTCGGAGGTCAGCGATCGACTCCGTCCATCAATACACCGGCGATCTTCCATTCCTCGTTTTGACTTCCCTCGGCAGGCATGGTCGCATCGCACGCTCTTGTAAGTATCATAACGAGTCGTTCGCCGCAAGGTTCCTGGGTTTCACGTAAGTTTCGTTCCCTATCAAGCGCCTTTTTAAAGGTCCTAAGCTTTTGGATGCATCTAAATGTCCTAACCCCTCTAAAATATCGTGACTAATGCAAAAATCGTGATTTGACTAATGCAAAATGTAACTGCAAAATGCATTTTATATATATTTTGACAATATACTGAGATTTCAATCGTGATATGAGGGTTGAGTGGGAAGTTTGAATAAATAGAACAAATTGAAACATTAGAATCATTTCCATTAAAAATATCTACCATTCCTGAAAACTGTCTGGAACTCGTAACGTTTTGAAATATGCTGCAATCCTTGGGAACCGTGTCCGCATCGTCAATCAATTCAAACCAACAGTGGAGATGCCTTAAAGCCCAATTACAACGTATGATGGTGTTTGTCGTTATTGCGAAGACAATCTCTTAAATTGCTTTGGATCGATTTAAACCAACAGTAACGATGCTCTTAGGATTCTTCACAACGTCACTCTTATGAAACCTTGAGACCAAACTTGAGACTTAAGACTGGGCGACCATGAACAGGGGAGAAGCAAAACGTCAGCTTCGGTTAGCGCAGATAGGCTTTAATACTGTTCATAAGATACCAGGGTCCTCCCTTAGCTCAGTCAGTAAAGGCGCAGCTACAAAGCAACACCATGATGGAGGTGGCTGGGTTCGATTCCCGGTCGTAGCGTATGATTGTACTTGCCACACAATCATACTAATGCAAAAATGGTACCTGGCATCGCAAGCTCTCAATTAATAACAGCGGAAGTGCATCTAGAACACTTAGTTGAGAGCAAGCAATAAGCTAATTGTGAAAGCAATAAGCTTGAAATGCTAAAGAAGAAGAAGAAGAAGATATCACAAAGGAATTGGGAAGATCGTTCTTTTGAAGCAGTGTTAAATTTAGTGTATGCAAAATGGGTAAAAATAGACCTCTCGAATATAGTGACTCAACAAACATGATGGCCCAAATTGATCGATTCTCTTGGCCATTTCAATTGCAAATTTAAGCGATTTTCGGTAGCCTCGAAATTCCGAGAGGTCGAGCAAAGGAACCAAAGTTTGAGGTAGATTCAACGACCGTGAATTAGGGTTTTCTGAAATTTACATCAAAATACCTATGGCATGGAAAGCGAGCTAAAGCTCTCAAACAAATCCAACTAGCAATCCCGGCCGGAGCAGTGGAATCGAAGCAGAAGATTGAACAATTGAAGGATGTTTGTTTTTCCTGATCTCGCAAACAAAACCAACTCGTTTGTGCCTCTTGTTGTGCCAGTTAGGCAGGGTACACTTGTTTGAACAACTATACACGCACTACTGCAAATAAACAGAGGGAGGCAAATGTTCGTTCGTGAAAATAGAAATGGTACATCAAAAAGAAGCTTTCGTCCTTACACAAATCGAAATCTATTGAATCTACGCCTCAGTTGGTTTGCAGAACAAATAGAAACGGGCTGCAGAATTCGACATGTACGCAACATTATCGAACTGAAGCGAAGTATGCCGAAATGGTACCGCACCCTATTATAAAGAACAGCTTCGAATCAGGACGATGCCTCAAGACAAAGGGGGGACCGAAAAGACTATCGAGATTGTGAACGACGGGCGTCCTAATAAATAGGATTAGAAAAGGATATTATCAAACAAAGCGAGCATACAGGAGGGAGAGATTACAGTGAACAAACACACCCACTCAGTCGTACGGAAGCTTACAAAGAAAGGCTTAAAAGGGATATCGGCATAGTGCCTACATTGCGTGAGTCAAAAAAGTGGTATTCGTTATTTGAAGTAGAAGCAAGCATGGAACTTACCGTAAAGCCGGGTAGCATTGAGCACTTTCTTGAAATTTTTAAAGTTTTTGTCAACAAAGACCAGTCTGGTATATTGTAAATATACCTTTACCACAGCTAGCCTCTATATGAAGCAACATTGATCGTCACTTCAAATGCCTTAAAAGAGATTTTTGATAATTTTCTTTTGAAAACAAGGGACCGCCCAATGAGGTTGTAAGCGAAACAGACGTAAGACTACGTAACAATGATTTATTTCAATATTTCGCGAAGGTCGCCTTTTGTAAATTTGTATTTGTCATGCTGCTCTGGGCATAAGCTTGCTTTATTTTCGCGCTTCTAAATAATATAGAGACCGTATTAATTTCCGAGCCGTGTTTGAAATTGTCAAAAGATTTAAAGTATGCGGCGAAGGGAAAGCTGAAACTTTTGAAACCACCGCTGACGTCTAATTGACAAGAATATTTGGAACGGTTGTTAAATAGATTCTAATCTAAACTAACTCTTCAGCTCCGACAATCAAATTGGTCGTCCTTAAAAGGACAGACTTTTAATGGACCGTGTTTGATCGATATTCTTTGGCCTGTCGTATGACCTATTCACATATTTACTAATATTGCGCAACAATTAATTAGCATTCACAGTAATACTACCATCATATGTGCTACAATTTTTATCAGATTATTGAGATTAGTTTCGGCTAACTGGTATCTAACTCGTAACATGTAATATTAATGTTGGTAGTGCTGGCTTAAACTTGGCTGGCTTATAGGCTACCTGCGGACTCTCTGCAGACGGCGAGGCTGGCGAAGTACATACATGGACCGATTACAATGGAGACAACTTCTGTGTACAGCTGATCTGATAGGTAAGGTAAGTAAGGCTGACTAATACCAATCAACCGCCTTACCGAAAGATGGCTGCCAAGATCACACTTATTTCGCTCATGGTGGCGCCAACAGGCTGGCTCCACATTCAGCCCTGGCTTGGTTAACCGATTGCAGAATCAATGGTTGGACGCTAGAGCAACCTGGGAAAACGTGACAAGGGTGGGGGGCTGTCTAAAAAGTCACTTTTTGCGAGACATATGTAAAAAATGGACGTTCCCTTACTCTATCTGTTGATACAGTACACGATTCTTTCATCGTTATTTTGTTTACTTTTTATCTAAATACTCTTTGTGGTTAAAATCGTAATTTATTCGATATACGTTTCGTTTATCGATTTGCATCGTCGCGCTGCTACCGTCGTGTTATTTCGCAAACCCGAAGTGCAATTATCTCATAGTGTAGTGCGGTGTTTGTTGTGACTATTGCAATCAATAGATTCTGCCTACCACCTCCTCACGTATATTTTATCTATAAAAGCGACATCTAGTGGTCAGTAACGGCACTGTAAATTGCACACAACTTCGCTGCCATAGAATTTTGCAAGATGACGTCACTAGTGAACGTGTGGTTCATCCTGATGAATGGAATTCAGTTTTGACAGGAGTTCATGGTTTGTTTGTTTACGAATTCAAACAGATGGAATAAACAAACCACGGACTCCTGTCAAAAAAAATTCATCCGATTCATTTTGCGAGGTTATGTTAGGTTGGTGTAAAACTCAATAGCCAACGACTTCTCCCGCCTTCCGTGTTGCATATCTGCTGATGCCATTTTGGTGCCAAAAAGCTTCAGAATGGAATCAACCTGCCTTCAGTGCTCTGCACCGGTGAAAACCCCGAGATTTATTAAATGCCAGGGTTTCTGTGAAAAAGTTTCCCATCTTGAATGCGAATGTTTATCTCGTGCAAACATGAATTAAATAAGTGAACAATCTAATCTGTTCTGGTTCTGCAATAGTTGCTCCGGAATTATGAACTCAAAACATGCTCGGGACGCTTTTGGGGCGTTAACGTAAGCATTACGAAATCTGAGAGAAACAAATCGTTCAGCTCTGGAGGAAGTTAGAACAGAGAAAGAAAAGGACAGGGAACAAGTCGAAGATCTAGTCACGCAAAAAATTTCCACTGTTCCTGCTGTCCCTGCTAACCCCAGTCCATCCACTGCACAGTGGGAAAAACGGACTCAAATTCCCACAGATGAGACGCCGCTGGATTGGCTGCTTGAAATATATTATTTCTTATGGGAAATTTGCCAAACAATTGAATGGTGCCATTTTCATCCTGCGCCGAGCCCGGGAAATGGTCCATTTTACCCCATTCACCCCTAAAAATGTGTCTTTTTGAGTTGGCATCAATGTTACTACAATCGCCGCTGACTGGTTTGCCCGCATAGAATCCTATTTCATAATAAAAACTCTGGGAAATCGAATGGTGCAAGTTTCATTCAGTCCCGAGCTCGAAAAGTGGCTTATTTTGCCCAATTTCCACATTAATTTGAGATTTTCTTGTTCGTACCTTTTGAGCTACAACCGCTGCCAAAGTTTTTGGCTGAAAACAGCCTATCATACGTGAAAAAGTCTAAGAAATCAAATAGTGTTGTTTCTGTTTAGTTACAGAATCGGGAAAATGTCCATACCCCTACTTAAACCCCCAGTATTCATTTTGATTCTGAGCCCGGAAAGTGGCCTATTTTGCTCCAGTTCTTCTGAAATATGCGAATGAAACAAGGCTGCTCCGAAGTCTGAAAATGGCCAAAACCAATATAGAACTATTAAAAAAGTATATTATGACTGCATGACTGGGATGACTGCAAGACATTAAGGGAGCCCTCATCTGCTCTGACGCAGTCGAGCCTTCCAACGTTCATTATCAATCCAGCATCTGTTTTTGTCATCTCATCCATTCCGGTCCTGTGGTTGGAGTTTGGGGAGGGTCTTTCAGCATGAACTTCCAGGAAAGTATGTGTGTTATCCAAGGGCAAGAGCAGAGTCTTGATGCCCGATTTCTAGTGTTGCGACATCGCATAACTCACGAAGCCCAAATTCTGATGTTGATAATGATATTCTCAAAGAACATCTCCAACATGCTCTTCCAACAGGAAAGCTCGATGATAGCTGGGTTTAATGTCACTGCCTTACATGTTGCTGATACCTCTGCTCATCGTACAGACGCCCTTTCGACACCTTGCAACCGAAACGCACTATAGAAAGCTCTATCATAAAAGATGATTTGAGGGACCTGAACCGCACCGCAGAAAGCACGATGGAAATCCCCAATCTCTCCAAGGTTCTCCAAGGTATTCACCGATGAGAGCCTAACCGAAGAACACGTTAACCTCGCAGTCTCTATGCATGGTGGCACTTTAGGCGATATCGATTTCAACGATACGATTATTTCAATAGCCGCTTCCAAACTAAAATTTTCCTGTTATGCAGGACCCGATAGAATCCCGTCCATATTTCTGTATCAGACAAGTTCATTTTACCGAAGAAGATTGAGGATGTTCCAGAGAACGTGACCTTTATGTTTAATACCAAATATCCGGCCGGAATCATGGTTTTCGGGTCAGTTGCGTCCAATGACTTGAAAATGCCTCCAGTATTTCTTAAAGCTGGATTAAAAGTTAATGCCGAGGTTACATGAACATTTTGAAGAACCACGTTTGGCCATGGATGAAAGCCAACTTTGAAGCACACCAACATGTCATTTTCCAACAGAACGGAGCACCGTGTTATACCTTAAGAAGGTCTGAAGCGGGGCTGAAGGAAAACATGGAGATTCGTCCAAAGGACATTTTGCCTCCTAGAAGACCGGACTTAAATCCTTTAGATTACTTAATATGGGCATATGTTCAGGCTAAGGCATGTGAACGTTCTCACCCCATTGTTGGCATCCATAAGAAAGGTAGCATGCGAGACGTTACCAACTATCGCGGAATTACATCACTGAGCGCTTTATCGACGCTATTTGAACTTGTCATGATTGGTCCATTACTTTCTCACTGCAAGCATTTCTTGAGCGATCATCAGCATGGCTACATAGCATGTCGTTCCACTATCACTTGGAATCGAAGACATATATGACGTCAACGCTTACCTCCTTGGTGGGAACGTAAACCATCCGGTCTCCTGCCAGTCGTTGCCGTCCTGAGCTTGGGCTTCTGCTGGGCAATCGAACCTTGACGAGTGGTCCTGGCGCTTAAGCTACTCGTTTAGAACGAAATAGACGAAATCCGTGGACGAAATCTCACAGGTCACGAGACTTGTGGTACAGACTTTGGCAGCAATACCAGCTGCTGGATCTTCAACATTTCTGGGAAGTTACCTTCATCCAGGCACTTCTATAGCACCAACCTGAGCATGTTTCAGGATCCAGGATTTCAGCGCCACGTTCGTTACGGAGCTTTCCTTGCTTTCAGGCATTTCGCCGCTTCAACAAGCTCTTTGGACACTTGCCGACCGTTAGAGGTTGCTTCTTCATCCATGCCATGCGGTTTTGGAGGCACGTTGTCGGATCATGCTTCGGGAAGAGTTCCTCGACGTTTACCTTTGGCTTGTTTGGGCCAATTTCAGCTGACGGCGATGGGCCATCATTCTTCGCCATGGTCATGATGACTTGGTATGCATCGCCCCAGAGGTTGGCATCTGAATCGTGCATCTTGGAGATACGTAACAATTGCACACGAGAATGTAGCGGATTCTGGCGGTCACGAAGCCTTGACTTGAATTCTCCTCCACTTCCTGGAGTGGAAATCTGCCCATGACTTGTATCGCGATCGTTCCCGTTTTATCTCTGATACGGTGGATAATATGCCGATCACTGATGAAACTTGGTCCGATTCTGCAATGATCCCAACATCACATCGTTCCTGTCGTTGACAGCTACAACAGCTGCTGTACGATGTCATAATGATTCAGATTTATCTGAGTTACCTTCATTAATGTTGATCTGCTTTTGCCCTCTTGAAGGCTGGGCATCTAAAACCACCATTTTTGTCCTTTCGAAGGCATAGCATGCACTTCGGTCGCTGCGTGCAGTCACATGGTGATTAGTCTCAACACAATTTCAGCACATTTTGGATCAGTCCGAACCTCTAGAAACCCATGCCCGGTTTTCAAAGCACAAATAAACACCTCTCCACTTCTCTGTTCACTGGCGAAGTGTCCATGGACAAAAAAAAAATAAGAGATTCTCCAGAAGGTTTGTGACAGGTGTAAAAAAAGAAAAGTACATGTAAACCAATGTTTTAGAGAGTATGAGATTACCTTAGTATTGCGAAATAACCATTCCTAACCATGCTCTCAAATAAAATACACTACCCACCCTAATACTGCACGCAAAGATTTGAAAAAATCCTCAATATAGACAAATGCAGACATTTTACGATGTTCCTCAAAAACTATCTGGCATCCCTGATGATGGAATGCATGATTACGCCTAAATGTAAGCAATCACGTTAATAATTTATGGACATATCTCGGAAAACCATTATTTTCTCGGCAATGGGAACGATTTACCGACATTATTCAAATGATTCAGTTCATTGAAACATAGCCAGACAAAAAAAAACAATGAGGCTTATGAAATCAGACAACATAATTCTATTACAATTTATTAGAATGTTTGTTTTGAATTCTTCTGTATACATGTTGAATATTTTTTTTATTTTCGTAGTTCAGACAAAAACTTGTTTGTTATCAGTAACAGGTTAAATATATCATATAATGGAGTCTCATGATCAAAATCTATGAAAATGATAGTTCATCTCTTTCACAGAAAATTGTCTTCACAGTTTGAAAGAGTCATGTAATTATTTTTATAGGATATTTCATGCAAAGTTAATCCAGATATCACCTTTATCAAATCTGCTCTATGAAATATTGCAGCAATTTTGTTGTTTACGCTTGTTTAGGCTGGCAATTGAGCGAGAGGAACGCGTCTGCTAAAATTCATAACGTTTTTTTCAGTACATGCATAAACCTCAAACGATCAATGCTACTCCAACTGATCAATGTTACCCCATCTGACGGTACTGAAGTCAAAGATCAGAGGAATTCGAATGCCTATTATAGGTTGTAGTTTATTCGAGAGCCTTGCTGATTATTTTCTGGAACTGACTGGCGGCAAAATTTCTCCATCCGCCTCCGCCCATCAGTTCATAACAAATCTGTTTTGTAAGCTCAGTTCCACTTACTGTCATGAATATTTTCAGCGCTTGATACGAAGATGCTGCGCCCCCGTGGCATGGAAAGAGTACCGCTAGCAGGTGATTTACAGCGGTAAATCGGTTTGTATGTGTTATTTTTTGTCACGCGTTTACATGGTCATATTTTTGAAAACACACGTCAAATCTCATCTCTGTCAATCCCCCCCGGCCAGCTCAAACACTTCCACATGGAACTTTTCAAAAGGTCCTGTCCGTAACGAATGATCACCATCCGAGTCATGGGCGTTATGAAATGTATGAAAACGACGAATTGGAAAACTTCGCGAGTTTTTCTTGCCACCAGCCAGCCAACGCAGAAGGAGCTTTGGGGTTGAAGAAAAAGGAGGCTTTTCATGGCTTGGCTCAGCTCAGCAGGTGGCAGAAGTGCGGTTGAATCTAAGCAGTAGCAAAGGATGAATATAATTTGGCATTTTGTTTGCTTAGAAATGGGGATAAGCTTTCTTTCGCCAGCGGTGGGTACATCATCAATGTGCGGGTGGTTCTTCTGAGTGGCAAACGGGTGGAGGGGGGGGGGGAGTTTGTTTGTCGAAGAATGCTAAACGAAAATGCTTCAGAAGTAGTAGGGCGTACAACGCACAAAACTCGTTTCCTGAACGTTGAGTATGGAATTGAATGAGTGACACAATAGTCAGTGTAAGATAGCAGCAATAGCTCTCAGGCAGGGCGCGGGCAGGCAGGGGATGGGTGAGGATGGATCTTACAGGCTCTGTAGAAGCATTCGGTAGAACTTGAGAAAGTATGTGGGGTACAATTGTTTGGGGATGGATTTATCAGTATCACACATCGCTCTGGGGCCGTAGGAGTGTGCGTTTGGGTGTGTCTGTTTTTTGTGGAAAGCTGGGGCTGAGTGATGTTTTCAATTTCATCGGTGAATGTCGGCTTGTAGCAGCAGGGGTTGAATACTTTTCTTGCTCGAAATCACTGGAATAAGAACGTTTATTTTAAAGTAAGCTTAAATAATGTAGAAGGTGTTTTAAACAAACATTCGAACGGAACCATTGGGATATTTGGGTTGTTATACTAAGGTAAGATAATAACCCATTCATATGCTGTTCACACAAATGCCTTCAAACGTTTTTGAGTCTGAATCGAAACTTGTGGTATACCCCTGTTTACTATTATTAAAGACTGGACACTCGGAAAAAATGAGACACACAAAAATGATCACCAAAAATTCAGTGTAAATCGGACTATCCTCAAATTTTCAGGGATTAAATAACTATATATAAGCTGTGTTTTGGCATAATTTATTTATTGAATTTCCTCCCCCAAGCTGAATGCTCGTACATTTATCTTTACACTGCTCGTGAGATCTTTGGCGAGGCTTTGTCCATCTTCCTTACACAATTTCTCCCAGTTTTTCTTCAAAGCTTCATCGGTTTTGAATGTTTTTCCGCTTTTCTTCAACTTCTTCTTCATTATCGCCCAAAAGTTTTCGATCGGACGAAGTTCTGGTGTATTTGGCGGGTTCGCCTCCTTCGGGACCACATTAACGCCCTTCGCTTCATACCAATCCATTACAAGCTTGCCGTAATGGCATGAAGCGAGACCCGGTCAGAACAGCGTGGGACCACGGTGAGAGCGAAGGAGGGGCAGCAAGCGCTTCTGCAAGCATTCCTCTCGATAAATCTGCCCGTTTATGGTGCCGGTTGTAACGAACGGCTTTCTGTACCATCCGCACTCGCAGATCGCTTGCCACAACAGGTACTTCTTCGCGAATTTGTCCATCTTTCTCTTCCGGAACTTTTCCGGAACCTGCATGCGGGACGTACCGACAAAAAACTCGAGGTCGGGAATCTGTTTGGTGTCCGCCTTGATATATGTCTTGTCGTCCATGACGAGACAGCCTGGCTTGACCAGCCACTCACGGTACAGCTTCCGCGCACGCAATTTGGCCACCGTGTTTTGCATTTTAGTCCGGTTTAACGCCTTTCTGACCTTAAAAACACGTAGCCCAGCCCACTTCATGATCTGCTGGACGAACCACTTTGACGAATTGGCCACGTCTCGGGTGGAAAGGTTCGGGTTGTTCTTAAAGTACTGCCTTATCTTCCGCGCCTTCTCTGGGTATTCCGTTTTCGGTTTTCGGCCGCTTCCAGCGCGCCACTGGATAGTCTTCTTCTCCTGGAACATCTTCATAACGCGAAACACGGAAGAACGGTGGATTCCAAGCCTTTTGCCGATCCATCTGTATGACTGACCAGGATTATCGATCACCGCGCCCAAGATTTGCTGGCGTAGCTCTTCTTGTTTTGAATGAATCTTGAAAACTACTTGTAAGATTGTAACATAATCATAACACTCTACACTAGTATTACCCAAAATTTCATTAATTTTTACCCACGCGAGAAAGAGTTACACCCAAAACAAAGTGTTGCATTTTTTTTGAGTCCAATCTTTACTATCTATTGCTTTGATCTGTTTCTACCGATTTGTCCCTCTCCCAATACTGCCTAACATGGGTGAGAAATTATCTCCCGCTGTTGGGTTTATTTTTGGCATGTACCGACTATTTCACACATTTATTCTTCTCGTCATACTATAACTTATAGATCTCGGAGAGGAACGACGGTGAGTGGTGCAAATACTGGTCCCCACCAGTATGAGTTAATGGATTCTCAACTTCCTGAAGGGTTGGGGTCGGGATCCTGTCTTCTTCTGCGCGTGTTCATAGATTTAACGTTTGCATTATAAAAAATTGACAAAAATTACCGATGTTTCATGGGTTTATCTTCATCCGCACTCACGACCCATGCAGCATCAAGCATAGTAACTCATGAGTCAGCAGACAAAATTTGACAGCTCTCTCAGTCGAAGTCTAACCATGATGGCAAAAACAGTGAAACAACTCCATCCAGAAGTGTGCGCGTTCAAAGAACGGCACCCCGCTGCGTCGAAAACGCACATCGTGTGGCAATTTTTGGACCCCGAAGACACCCGTTCCGGTATCTACAACATCTTGGCACTGTTAAACAACAATCAGAGCATCGAAAGAAGGACCGGTTCTGGACGGCCGACGACCCTGAGCGACAAGAAGCTCCCAAAGATGCTGAAGAGGAAAACCGAGAGAAAAGTGCGCTTTGCCCGACCTTCAACCGGACAAACAATGAAAAAAAAACCTGGCGAACATGAACATACATTTCAAGAAGTGGATGTCACGTCCTCTGGTTTCGGAGCTGCAGGCAATGACGCAGCGGCAACGGCTGAATAAGAAGGTCAACTCGATTTTCCCGGCGAATCGTGACGTGGCGGTGGTGATGGACGACGAGACCTACCTCACTCTGGATGGCAATGACTTGCAGAGCACTTCGTATTTCATTTGCCCACGAAGGAAGTGAGCTCCAAGAGGAAGTTCATTTCACACACCAAGTTCCCCAAGAAGGTGCTGCTATGGCTGACAATCAGCGAGAAGTGAATGTCAAAGCCGCTCTTCTTTCGCTTCGGACAGGCCGTGAACGGGGACATTTATAGTACGAAATGCCTGCCAGAAGTTGCGTCGGTCATCAAGAAATACCATAAGGGCGAAGACACGGTCTTCTATCCGGATCTGGCGTCGGCCCACTACTGGCAGCGATCGTTGGAGGCGATGGAGCGCCTGAAGTGGTACCCAAGTCGGCGGACCCGTCCAACGTTCCCCAGCTGCGTCTAATCGAGAATTTCTACGCCAACCAGAAGCGTAAGATCTACTCCAACAGTTTTGTTGCGAAAACTGAGGAGGAATAGATAAATAAAACGAAGAAACAACTCAAACACATGGCAACACGAATGTTTTCATCCGCCATGGCGAATGTTCCGATAAACTGCTGTAAGCTCGCAAGGGTGTAGATTTTTTTTGCAAGTAAGCTTATATAATTACCTTTCATGGGAAATTTATCATAAGCAATTATCTGGCCTTGCCTTTTTTATCACCATCCAAAAACTGTCCAGGAAGGTATTGGACATCTTAGAACATCCTCTCAATTCAAAGACTTGTAAATATGAAGTCCTATATTCCAGGTAGCAGACCAACGAAAATGGAGCTCTTCAACCTGCTCGGCGTAAACCTACGCTGTAGTCAACCAGTAGTATTCCAGACAGCGTTTGGATAATCCATTCATCGATTGCTCAACAAAATAATATAAAGAATTAATTGTTAGGCTGAAGACCTATATTCCAGCAAGTTTTTGGATGCCTTAAACGCTGGCCAGACTGAGCAGCTCTAACATGTTATAAGCTTGTCTTGAAAAAAATTCTCATAATGATAATTATTATAACAGTTATAACTCTGTATTCTGAACAACAACTCAACTCTATGTTCAGAATCTATAAATATATTTTACTTGGAAAAAAAACTATGATCTGAAGAGCCATACTACTACGAGTTCCTAGATCATTTACATTATCCTGTAACGGCAATGGCTAGTTAATCAGAAAATGTACTGCAAGAAGTGATTATGATGATGTAATGAGCGAAAGTTTATCCATTATATATCGATCACTGCTGTATATGAGACCTCCGTTACTCATATTTGAAATCGGATACAGGACAATACTGTGCATTTAGTGAGTTTAGTCTGCAAAACGACATTATAAGACATCGCCGTTATTTTTAATAGTTTGCATTTGTTGCACGATGATTTTTGATAATTGAATTGATATGCGAGGAAGATTTTCAACCAATTTATGGAAACATCTTGAATGTCTGTCGAGCATTAACTGAGTTATAAGCGATTCATTTATTTCATGACGGTCGCCTATGGCACCACAAGCCACCAAAATTCTACGCAAGGACTTCTAAAAGCGTCCAAAAGCTTCGAAAAGGCAATCGAACTACGTCTACAACTGGCAAAACTCCTCGTTAAGAGCGGATTTGAACTCCGCAAATGGGCGTCCAACGAAGACGCTTTTCTGGAGAGCCTCGCAGCAGAAAAACGAGTACTCAAGGTTGCCATTAACCTGGATCGCGAGCAATGCATCAAGTCATTGGGCCTTCATTTGGGAACCCGCATCGGATCAGCTGAAATACCACATCCAGTGAACACGCCTGATTCTCTCCTCACTTGGCTTACTGGGTCCGGTCGTTGTCTCCGCCAAACTTTTGATGGACATTGAAGAATGAGGACGGTAAAATTTGGAACTGGGATCAAGATCTGCCGATGCCAATGAGGGAACGTTGGGCCAACTACTGTTCTCAAATGCCTCTTCTCAACAACCTTTGCATCAAGCGGTACATCCTATCTGCAAAACCCTCAAACGTTCAGTACCACTTCTTCTCGGATGCATCTCAGTACGCATACGGGGTGTGCTTCTACTGCAGATTGGAAGGTTTTTCTGGAGCAGTTAGAATAGCCCTTCTGACCGCGAGATCAAAGGCAGCAGAGCATTTCTCGCTTAGAACTTTGTGGAGCACTCCTCGCCGCTGAACTCCATCAGAAGGTATCGTAGTCTCTCGATCTTCCTGAAGAAACCTTCTTGGCGAAACTCGTAGAGTCGAGTCAACTCTACGACTGTCATCTGTTGGCTGAACGCTACACATTCAACGTTGACCACCTTCGTAGCGAATCGTGTTTCCAAAATCCAGTTGGTAACGCAGAACTGTTCGTGAAAACATGTCGAGGGATGCGAGAGCCCCGCAGACTGCTTATCCCGAGAAATTCAGGCGTGAAGGTCGCTTTTTCAAAAAGATTGTCGTAGTTCCTTGTTTTGATTTCGGACAAAGCACCATTGTTGTTTTTAAGTATGCTGTTGCGCAAGCAATCAGACAGACCAGAAGAAAATTTATTTCCGTAACTAAATTTAGCAGGGTGACGTTATAAAACCCCTTTGGAAGTTTTGCGACAACGAAACAGAAGCGCTGGGAACACTGCCTTTGCGCATAACATTCCCATCACTTTCCCGCTGGGCTCATCGGTGACAGCTGTATGCTGCCACACGACAGACGTCAGAAGCATTTGAGCTAGGAAAACTCTCGGAGAAGCAGTTTAAGGTGATTTTTGTCTGCGGATTAACGTCAGAAGCCGATGCTGAAATTCGGACACGGTTGCTCGTGCGGATCAAGGAGAAAAATGATATTACTCAGGAACAGTTGTCCACCGAATTCCAACGTCTGCTGAATCTACGGAATGACACTGCCATGATTGAGGCTTCCAACAGCTCAGTGAGTGCCATCAAACATCAGTTTAAGAGGCAGTCGCGACCGTGGAAGCAGTCCGCCAATTTGTCGTCATCGTGGAAGCAGGCATCCAATTCATCGTCATCGTCGTCGTCAATGGAAATGATGAAGAAAGTCCAACCTAGTCCTTGTTGGAAGTGCGGGTCGATGCACTATGTGCGTGACTGTAAGTTCAAGGACTATAAGTGTTCAGTGTGTAGCAAAAGTGGACATAAAGAAGGTTACTGTGACAGTGACAAAAAGTCCCCTAAGAAGAGGGTGAAGAGACGATTGAGAAATGTGACTGTGGACACATCGATGCCGTTCCGACTAATGTTTTCTGCCGCCAGGTAAATGCCCTTTCCTCTATGGTCGAGCAACTCAAGGCCGCATACCCGCAAATTTTCAGTACCAGTTTGGGTCGGTGCACCAAAGCAACAGTGAAATTAGATCTGAAGCCAGAACAACGACTAGTATTTCGACCGAATCGCCCTTTGGCCTACGCCATGTATCAAGACGTCGATGAAGAGCTGGACCGTCTCGAGCGCCTGAAGATCATCTCTCCCGTCCACTAATCCGACTGGGCCACACCTATTGTGGTCGTGCGGAAGGCAACCAGTGCGATAAGGATTTGCGGCGATTATTCGACTGGCTTGAATGATGCCCTCCAGCCGCACCAATATCCGTTGCCATTGCCTCAAGACATGTCGGAGTCCTACCTCCAAGTCGACGTCGATGAATCTACGAGTACGCTTCTCACTATCAACACCCACCGGGGCCTCTATAAAGTGAACCTTCTAGCACCCGGGGTGAAAGCTGCACCGATAGCGTTCCAACAACTCGTCAACACCATGCTGGCAGGGTTTAAACAAACCTGCGGCTACATTGATGATGTTATCGTCGGCGGAGAATATGAAGTGGAACATTGGCAGAACCTGAATGCGCTCTTTCAGAGACTGCAAGAATTCGGGTTTACTGTCCGCTTGGAAAAGTGCTCGTTTGATCGCAAGCAGATCAAGTACCTGGGACACTTGCTCGATCAACATGGAATCCGTCCCGATCCAGCAAAAGTAGAGGTTATCAAGCTGGTGCCGGCACCCAAGGATGAATAAATTTTTACGGGAAATTCGTACCGAATATGCGTGCTCTACGTAGTCCAATGGATGATCTGCTGAAAACGAGTGCCAAATTTGTGTGGACACAACAGTGTCAGCGGGCTTTTGATGGATTCAAATCTATTCTTTCATCGGATTTCATATTAACACATTATAACCCAAAATTGGACATCATCATTTCAGCCGAAGCTTCGTCTGTCGGCTTGGAAGCAACCATCAGTCACCGCTTCCCCGATGGGTCAATTAAAGTTGTCCAGCTTGCCTCGAGAGCATTGGCACCCGCTGAGCGCAACTATAGCCAGACCGATCGAGAAGGATTAGCCAT
Organism: Aedes japonicus; assembly: GCA_034211315.2. Classification (NCBI taxonomy): domain Eukaryota; kingdom Metazoa; phylum Arthropoda; class Insecta; order Diptera; family Culicidae; genus Aedes; species Aedes japonicus. The sequence goes on along the minus strand of JASCZW010005893.1, from coordinate 24,019 downwards.
CATATATGCAGTAACCAAATTTCACCGCATTTTTGGTCGGAAGTTCCTGCTGCAAACTGACCATCAGCCATTACTGCGAATCTTCGGTAGCAAAAAGGGCATCCCAGTGTACACCGCCAATCGTCTGCAACGCTGGGCAATAACGCTGCTACCCTACGATTTCACCATGCAGTGCGTGGCCACCGAAAAGTTCGGTAACGCAGACATCCTTTCTCGACTTATCAGCCGCCATGCGAAACCTGATGATGACTTCGTAATCGCTTCCGTTACGCTGGAGCGTGATATGAGGTCAGTAGTACATGATACTTTTAATGTGCTTCCCTTAAGTTTGAAAGAAGTACAACAAAGCACCAAATCGGATCCGGTGCTCAAGAAGGTCTACCGTTACATTCAGGATGGTTGGCCAAACTCCCTGGCCAGCAACGCCGATCGAGAACTTCTTCAGTTCAACAACCGCCAGGAATCACTTTCTACGGTGTAGGGCTGCATTCTTTTCGGCAAAAGGCTTGTGATCCCAGCTCCCCTACGTAAGCGATGTCTGAAAGAGCTCCACCGGGGTCACCCCGAAATCCAGCGGATGAAGGCGCTTTCACGCAGCTACGTATATTGGCCATCGATCGACAACGAGGTAGCCGATTACGTGCGGGTATGCTCACCGTGCGCCCTTACAGGGAAGTCACCCGCAGCAGCCACACCTATGCCTTGGCCCAAGTCGATTCGCCCCTGGCAACGGGTGCATATAGACTACGCCGGCCCCATTGACGGTGACTATTACTTGCTTGCCGAAGACTCCTTCTCAAAATGGCCGGAGGTTATCCAGACACGTCGCATCACGGCGTCTGCAACGATCGACATCCTGCGTAGTATTTTCGCTCGCCTGGGGATGCCGGAAACGCTTGTGTCAGACAACGGCACCCAATTCACCAGTCTGGAGTTCGCTCAATTCTGTTCATCAAACGGGATCGACCACGTAACCACTTCACCGTTTCATCCTCAATCCAATGGCCAGGCGGAATGGTTCGTCGATACGTTCAAGCGGGCGATCAAGAAACTCGAAGAAGGGAGAAGTACAACCGTCGAAGCACTGGAAACGTTCTTGATGGCCTACCGAAGTACACCAAACCGGTCAGCACTCGAAGGCCTGTCACCATCGGAAATAATGTTCGGACGTCGAATTCGCACCTGCCTCGAACTGCTACGTCCGCCAGCTGAACGTCTAGTATCGCAACCGATCGACCAGAAGAAATCCAGCATTAGGCCCTTCAATGCCAGAGACCTGGTTTACGTCCAAATCTATGCCAAGAACGCCTGGAACTGGGTATTTTTCTGATCATCGAAAAAGTAGGACAAGTCATGTTCAATGTTCTCGCCAATAATGGTCGTTTAGTTCGGTCGCATCTTAATCAACTGAAGAGTCGTGCAACATCCAGTCTCGATCAAGACCCCGGAGCCAGCAGACCGCCAGGACAGAAGAAGCTTTCCTTAGATGTCCTCCTCGGTGCTTGGAACCTATCACCGACCAATGGTTCAAACCGCAAAGTAACATCCTCGACCTCGAATGCAAGCGACATTGACCGGACTCCTACTTTATCACCACCTGCTGGCCCGGCAATTAGCTTAGACCAGTCGTCGTCGTCTTCAAGCACTACATCTTCCAGCTTTGAGTCGGCTGCTGCTAGCACGCCGACCGTACAGCCCATCATATCTCGCCGCTCTTCTAGACAGCGAAGACTGCCAGCGAGGTTCGACCAGTAACGAAGGTTCTAAACGGGGAGATGTTGCGACAACGAAACAGAAGCGCTGGGAACACTGCCTTTGCGCATAACATTCCCATCACTTTCCCGCTGGGCTCATCGGTGAGGGCTGTAAGCTGCCACACAACAGACGTCAGAAGCATAAACCGGATATCAAAATTTATGTTGTCATTTTGCTTTGTTGTCATTATTTTATATTGTTTAATACATCCTTTTGTATTGTTCCTCCTTTATATAAGCATCAAGTCGTGTGTAAATAAAGTAAGTTTTTATATCGTTTACGATCGCGTTTTATCTCGATGTAATCATCGTATCACGGCCACCTCTAACTCAGTGACGTAACAGGAAGAATAATACAATTTAACTTAGGTAAGATTCTTCGTGTAAAGATTGGACTCGAAAAAAAATCGACACTTAGTTTTGGGTGTAACTTTTTATCGCGTGGGTAATAAATGAAATTTTGGGTAATACTAGTGTAGAGTGTTATGTTTATGTGTGCAAAATTTTATCGCGATCTGTCAAGTAGTTTTCAAGAGGCATTCGAAACAAGAAGATTTACACCAGCACATTTCGGGCGCGGTGATCGACAATGGTGGTCAGTCGCACAGATGGATTGGCAAAAGGCTTGGCGTCCACCATTCCACCGTGTCCCGCGTTGTGAAGATGTTCCAGGAGACAAAGACCATCGAGCGGCGCGCTGAAAGCGGCCGAAAACCGAAAACGGAATACCCAAAGAAGGCGCGGAAGATAAGGCAGTACTTTAAGAATAACCCGAACCTTTCCACCCCAGACCTCACGCTGTTCTGGCCGGATCTCGCTTCGTGCCATTACGCCAAGTCTGTAATGGATTGGTACGAAGCGAAGGGCGTTAATGTGGTCCCGAAGGAGGCGAACCCGCCAAATACACCAGATCTTCGTCCAATAGAAAAGTTTTGGACGATAATGAAGAAGAAGTTGAAGAAAAGCGGAAAAACAGTCAAAACCCATGAAGCTTTGAAGAAAAACGGGGAGAAATTGTGTAAGAAAGATGGACAAAACCTTGTCCAAGATCTCATGGGCAGTGTACGAGCATTCAGCTTGGGAGAGAGAATTCAATAAATAAATTATGCCAAAACACAGCTAATATATAGTTATTTAATCCCTGAAAATCCCTGAGAAGTATCCAATTTAAAATGAATTTTTGGTGATAAGTTTTGTGTGTCTAATTTTTCCGAGTCCAGTCTTTAAGTTTGTGGGTTTGTGCTTAGTATTGTGAAATGATGATTTCAATGTTAAGGGTTTCCATTGTATCTAGTCTCACTGCATGTACTTTCGTTAAGTGTTCTTTTTTTTTACTTAATCTTTCTTTTGAATAATTACTGTAAGGTATTGTTTTAGAATAAGGTTATATCTGGATATTTTCTTCTACATTCGTGTTTACCTGTATATATCGTAAACTAATATGTCCTGTGATTATCAAAATCTGACACTAATCGCAACATTTGTTATAAGAATAGATAGAAAAAAAACGCTAAATAATTGCATTTCGATTTACGATTTCCCTAACTCACCTATGCACATACACTTGAGGATGACTAGTGAATAATTCTCGTACTCACGGAAACGTCATCCAGCGCTCAGTGGGTAGTTGACAGCTCGGTTGTCAAGTTTGAGAACAAGGGTCAATGCTGCTGAGTTGCGAGAGGTGTGACACCTCCCGTAGGATTGTGACAATGCAAATGTTTCGTTCTTTTGAAAGTACATGTGGTATTGAATACGAAACTAGTTTTAATATATAACACAAATCAATTTCAAACAGCGAATTGTGTGCGTCAAACGATCTATTTTGTAGTAAAATCTAAATTTTGTTTTCAATATACATTCTATTCCATAATGATTCTATTCCACGCCTTCAGCGCAATGGGCACAAACCGATATTGGACAGCATCTATCCTCAATGTCAATGGAAACATGGTCTTCAAAATAGGCATTCATATGGAGATGCACTCTAAGGATTTCAACCATGAATTCTCTTTCTACATGTTCATCGCTAATGAGTTTCATCTGATGCAATATTCGTTAAAAAAATCCTCCATTCTTCAGGAATATTTACCATTTTGAAAATCTACCGATCTGCTAAAGCTAAAGCTAATGCGCTTTTCCATTGAAAACAAAAAAAAACAATATCAGATAAACATCATGAAGAAACATCACCACTACCTTTCGACGATCCTCATGTGCCTTCATTTCGAACGCCAGCAGAAGTATCACTCATAAATCCTCCATTCTTTTTTAATGATGCAATGGATGTATATTTTTATGGCCCCCGCATGGAATCATACTTCACCTGTTTTGTCAACTGATTTCCATTTCAAGCACACCCAAAGGTGAAATGTTGGATTATCTTGTCTTTTCCATTTGTTTTTTTTTTGTGAAAACAAAAACCCACCAGGAAATTGACGTTGATTGTAAATACTGCCTCCACTCGTCAGAAACACAATCACTCCCGTTTTTTTTTTTTTTGCGCTTATCGTTTGATCTGAGTGCATTTTTCGGCATCAAGGAGGCATTGAAAGCCGAGAGAGAGAGAGAGAGAAAAAAAAAGTTGGTGTTCATTTACACGCATTATTTCTCATTGTGCCATTATGACTGTCAGAGTAAAATTTACTTTCGAATTCCCTTTTCCGTTGTTGTCAATGTCATACAAGTGGGCAATTATGGAAATGAGTTACTTTTTCTGTAGAGCTCTTGTTCTTTTGAGCGCCATAAAATATACGTCAGAATGATTTGCTCTGGATTTGCGAGGATTTTATAATGACTGCTGCAGCATGACGGTTATTTATTCGTTATTTAATGGAATGTTTTTTTCGTCAATTTGAAGTAATAATTCGACGATAGTGGACAAAGCAAAAATAAACAGAGTACCTTAGTCAGATGTAATAAATCCCGATGAAGGTTTTGATGTGATAGCAAAAAAAACTAGATACACGGGATATAATTTGTTCGGTAAAATGAGAAAAACAGGTCATGTTATGAATAAATACAATAAACAATATTCATGACATCATGAACCATTTTTACGCCGCTATGAAAAGTCATGAATTCACGAGTCAGTCGTGTTAGAACCGTGAGCTATATTCCTGAAACTTGATTCATCAATTTGACAAATCTACTTTATCGACTTCAAGAGTCAACGAAAAACTACGAAAAAAATATGATAATGCAGGACTACGCTACGAATGATGTTCGAAATTTTGGTAAACATTTGCAATCCCCTACAGATACATAAATTGGACACATAAAAAAACATCAGTCTTGAACGAAGACTCTATGATTGTCCGACTTTCAAGGGTTTTATCGCTAAAATATCGTTGCATGAGAAATCATCAGAATAAAAGATATAAGAAGCTCAACTAAAACGACAACGTTATTATTTTAATCATCACAAGGTAATGCTCATGGTAAACATGATTCAAGATTTCAAACAAGTTTGTTGTTTACGCTTGCTTTGACTTGCAATTGGACGAGGGGAAATTTAAAAATCCCCATTCATCCAAAGAGTTGGACCGAGAATGGAGCATTAAGGAACGCCCACTGTCACTCGCATAGACTTCTGCCCTTTGTTTGTCACCCAGATTCTGTTCTGGAAGTAGTTCTCTAGGATCTGGAACAGAAAGTCGAGGATCCGCATTCTGATGAATGCGTTCTTCATGTCTATCGTTACCACGGTGCAGTATCGATCTCCTCTTCACTTCTGTTGTGACGCCTTCTCAGATCTCTCGAACACTTTCTTTTCAGAATCCATACTGCATCTTCGACAACCCACGTTCACTCTCCGGAAATTTGTACTTCCTGTTAAGGATGATCCTTCCCAGGGAAGGATCGTAATCAGCAGGCATGTCGGCCTAAACTAAGCCGGATTCCCTGGCAGCAATACCAGCTTCTGGATCTTCGAAATTTCTGGGATGTTGCCTTCATACAGGCACTTCTACAGCACTGACCTGAACATGTTTGGATATTCCAGGATCCAGGATTTTAGCGACACGTTCCGGGGCTTTCTTGCTTTCAGGCGCTTCGCCGCTTCAACAAGCTCGTTGGACACTTGCCGATCGTTAGAGATTGCTTCTTCATCCAAGCCATGCGGTGTTCGTGGTACGTTGTCGGATCATGCTTCGGGAAGAGTTCCTCGACGATTACCTTTGGCTTGCTCTCACTCTTCGCCATGGCCATGATGACTCGATATGCATTGCCCCAGAGGTTAGCATCTGAATCGTGACACAGCTCCTTGTAGTAATTCGACTTGCGACGCTTGACCTCCCGTTTGAGTGCGACCCTAGCTTCTCAGAAAACTACCATGTGCTCCTTTCTATCCATGCTCTCTGAGCCCGCCTCCTAGTTCTGAGACATACAACGTGAAACGTGATAAGTGTCTCGTTCCACCAGTAAGCTGAACAACATCTGCTCCTTGGCTCAGTTTTCGTGGCGTCACAAGCCGTCACATTCCTTCTCGTTAGCTTGGGTGCATCGATGTTCTCGTTGAAGAGGGTTTAATCTTCCACCTCCATAACAGTACACAGTCAGTTGGAGTGACTGCTTTGTGACTAAATTAAGTCACAATCAACTTGCTGCAACAAGTTTTTACCATTGTGTGCTGCTTGGCTCCGCTCACCGGTCATCCATTCCCGTATCCGCCGGGTTTCGAATCTCCTGGTGGTCGCTATAAGTGTACTCTTCTCAGCTGATGGTCGCCGCCAGTGAAGGACTGCAGAACGTGACGTTGATGCTGAACTCACGTTTCTCCAAAATGTGCTAACGGAGCCTTCATTGCACAATCGTAAATCTAATTTCACTCGGACGTCCTGCAAGATATAACCCCTTTATGTTAGTTACTTTGCTGCTCCACACCCCGGTCCAGGCTTTGAAAGCTCTTGCGATGAATATCAGCCTTCATCCGATCAGCTTGTTGGTAAATTTTTCCAGAATCTGACTGAACTCAGTCACTCTAGTGCCCATCTTGGCGTTGCGTAACAATTGCACACGAGAATGTAGCTGATTTTGGCGGTCACGAAGCCTTCGCTTAAATTCTCCTCCACTTCCTGGATTGGAAATCTGTCCATGACGTGTATCGCAACCGTTACCGTTCTATCCACCGCCGTAGAGGCGGTGGATAATAATTGCCGATCTCTGTTGAAACTTGATACGATTCTGTAATGATCCCAACATCCCACATCGTACCTGTCGTTGACAGCCACAACAGCTGCTGTACAATGTCACAGTGATTCAGATTTATCTGAGTTACCTTCATTAATGTTGATCTGATTTCGCCCTCTTGTAGGCTGGGCATCTGAAGCCACCCGTCTGATGGCCGTTTTTGTCCTTTCGAGGGCATAGCATGCACTTCGGTCGCTGCGTGTAGTCGAATGGTGATAAGATTCACCACAATTTCAGCACATTTTGGATCAGTCCGAACCTCTAGAAACCCATGCCCGGTTTTCAAAGCACAAATAAACATCTCTCCACTTGTCTATTCACTGGCGAAGTGTCCATGGACATATTGACGATCCAACCATCAGGACGGCACCGGTAGTTACGCAGTCAGCTCACCCAAATCAATTTGATATCAGCGCCGTTGGGATTTGCTGAGACGAAAAATCTCCGATCACGTCTTCTTTCGCAAGGAATGTAAAGCCGTTGGTCCCGGTCCATGAGTTGATAGGTTTGATATGTAAGGTCCAAATCGTCATCCTAAACCACAAATTTCCTGTAGCAATGACGGCAGACGTTGAAAAGATATACCGCCAGACCCTGGTACATTCGAAGGACACTCCGCTACAGAAAATCAAGTACCGATTTAAGCCCACCGATCCACTCCAATCAACCGAGCTCCTCACGATCACCTGTGGACTAGCACCATCATCGTTCTTGGTGACCACAACTCTACTACAACTGGATGACGATGAAGGACATGCGTTTTCACTAGCTGTTCCGGCCATAAGGAAGTCCTTCTATGTGGATGACTTCATTGATGGTGCTAATTAGGTCGAAGAAGCCATCCAACTACGTGAAGAATTGACCGAAATGCTAGCCAAAGGCGGATTTCCGTACGAAAGTGCACCTCCAATAAACTTGAAGTTGCGCAAGAAAGCCCAGCCGATCAGGTTGAGACCCAGTCAACCCAGGGACCGATTCAACCCAGGTGAGACAGTGAAGACCCCAATTTCGATTTGACTTTCGAGTCAACCAAGGTGAGCTAGTGGCAACAAAGCGAGCAATCCTATCCAAGATCTCCCAGTTATTCTACCCGCTCGGGTTAATTTCTCCAGTCGTAATTGGTGGAAAAATGCTGATCTAGGACTTGTGGTTGGCCTCGTGTTCATGGGATGAAGGTTTTTCGAGCCAGATAAGGCAGAACTGGCAAATTTTGTACGAGCAGTTTCCTGTCCTGTCTAGATTCCGCATTCATCGCTATGCCTTCCCATCAAATTCTACAATTCAGCTACACGTGTTTGCAGATGCTTCTGAGACAGTTTACGGCTCTTGTATATACGACCGCAGGGTGGACCGCGAAAGAAATGTACTATTGGCAGCTACATCCCGAGTATCTCCGTCGAAGAAGCTGTTCATCCTCAAGCTCGAATTATGTGCCACCGTCATCACATCGCAGCTGCATAGCCAGATTGTTGAAGCTCTACAGATGAACATCGACGATTTTCTCTTCTGGTTTGACTCAACTGTTACCATACAATGGCTAAGGTCTCCTATCAACTCACGGAAAACCCTTGTTCTCAACCGTGTATCAAAGGTACAAACGCTCGCTCATAGATTCCGCTGGAATCATGTTTCTGGCCTTGAGAACGGGCTCTCGACCTCGTATCCAGAGGAATGGATGTTGGCGAGTTCGTGGAGGGCAAGTTATGGAAGCACGGTTCGGAATGGTTGCAGCTTCCGAAGTCAGGTTAGCCTAATAGTAGTCAGGCGGAAAGCTGTGAAACCGACATCGATCGTAAAGCTGTAGTGATTGCCGTAGCAAGAACTACGCCTGCCTATAACCCGACATTCTCCAGATATTCATCATTGATATGTCTGATTAGCAGCGTTGCACTCTGTCAGCGATTCTACTACAATCTGCGCTTCAAAGCAAGAACTCAGTCAACCTCTGCCGATTCTGTCAGGCGACAATCCCTTTCGATGGAACAACTTAACCAAAGCAAAACGACCTTGGTTCGGCTGGCCCAAGCTGACCGTTTTCAAGAAGAGCTACGGGAGCTCAAGTAAGGTCGGCAACTCTCCCAAAAATCCTCTATACGGCTTGTGAGTCCTCTCATTGACACAGAGGGGGTTCTCAGGGCTAGGGGATGACCAAAACTATCGGAACAGCCATAACTATCCAAGCACCCAGTTGTTCTTCCTAGCTTCCATCCTCTAGCCCAGCTGATTGCTAAATCCATCCACTACATCGGTCATTCAACAGTCATGCGCGAAGAGTACTGACCTATCAACGGACGACGACTTGGGACAAGCATCATCAGAAATGGCTTCCAATGCGCCCGAGCTAATCCCGTTCCGGCAAGCCAGCAGATAGGATAACTGCCAGCTCAGAGATTCACCATAAGTCGAGCGTTCGACTTCACCGGAGTGAACTACGCTGGACCATTATACTCAAAGGCCATCCACAAACGAGCACCCTGGAGCAGGTGGGTGACTTCTCCACACCGGCCTTCAATGCTGCGCTACAGAGATTTGTAGCCCGTCGAGGGCGGCCTAGCCATCTACATTCCGACAACGGAAAGAACTACAGGATGCTGTCGGACAAGCCGAGCGTGGATTGGATTGAGAGGTTCTGCGTGGAGGAAGAAATCGTTTGGCACCTAAACTCATCGAAGGCACTCCATTTCCATGGGTACGTGGAGGCTGTCGTCAAGGTGGCAAAAAAGCATCTTCATCGCCGACTAGGCAACTATAGATTCTCCGACGAAAATTATTCGACCGTTCTGGCTGAAATAGAAGCCGCGATGAACTCGCGACCGCTTGTCTCAAAGTTCGAGGGCCCGAACGATTTCTCCACTCTCATCCCAGTGCATTTCCTGTTTTCCCAGCACGCCATCCCCAGCCCAAACCTAGCCAACGTTTGTATCTCGCACCTGGATCATAACCAGAAGCTTCAGCAACTGTACCAACACTTCTGGTACCAATCAAGGACAGAATACCTGCAAGAACTCCAGCAAGATACTCGATCATGCCATCTCAACCATCAGATCCAGCCAGGAAAACTAGTGGTCATCGTTGACGAGTTCCTGCATCCGGTTCGTTGGCCACTAGCTCGCATTGAAGAAATGCACCCTGGCGCGGACGGTCTCGTACGCTTAGTGACGCTGCGGAGTTCCAAAGACACTTGCTTCAAGAGACCAATTACGAACATTTGCCTTCTACCAACAGACGCATGTGACCAAAACACAACGTATCGACAACACCAACAGCTAGACGATCACAATCAACAGGCCAGCGACGATCAGGACAACAATGCGTAGATCACCACTCGGCTGCAGTGTAGGGAAGAGAAATTTGAAAGGATTTGAATGGCTTCCCGACCAGAAGGGCATAACAAAAAACTAATAAAATTATAACAAACATTGTTACGACTTACTGATTTAGATATAAATTTGTTTAAGACGTTTTCATCTGGATAATTGTAAAACATACTTATAACAAATTCAGATATAATGCCTAGGAGGCGTAAAGAAATAATTTAATTCTAACACTCGCTGATATGATTTTGCTACATCGTAACAAAACTGTAACAAAGTTTGTTTTGTTTATGTTATATCTACATCATAGATTGCTATAATATTGTTATCTCTAGAGGATTTTTTGTTACGGAGATATTGGGCTTTGATGAAGTGGAAGCTGTCTGGAAAGAAGCAAGGAATCAAAGACATCAAACACTTCCAGCAAATTTGAAGAAAGACGGCTTCTACGATTTCTGAAGAGTCTGTACAAACCCTAATGGACGGAGCTAAGCGCAAAGTTCGAAAATTTTATGCAAATACCGAATAACTATGTTTTGTCTTCACCAATTGTTAAAACACATCCCATGAATCCGAAATAAACAACTACGATGGAAATATAATGCGAAATTTATGTTTAATTCGTGTTTTGAGGTGTCCGGATTATTGCGGATACAGACCTTAAACGATAATCATTATTCGAGTGGATTCAAATCGATGTCATTGTCAAATAGCATTTTACGCAAATGAAATTGTTTCAATTTCATCTGCAGTACCATCATTTACCTCAAAACAATGTGATAGGGTGCGGAGCACCGTCTAATTCCTCCCTCTCTTCGCGATGCATTTCCAAATATTTAGCTAACCCGAACAGAATTCTGTTTTATGTCATACATTTGCTAAATATCCGATTAATTTTCATCAGATAAATTTCATTTTTGATATGGGATTCCAGGGGGGGACTGTAACCGTTCTCAACCCTACTGATCACCTTTCGAAAGTAAGCTCTATTTGCTGAACTATTGCTAATATGCAGCGAATAAACACGTGCATGCATGGTCCATGCAGGCCATCCCCTCGTTCAATGCAGGAACACAAATTGTACCCAATCGCTTTTTCGACCCATGAACCGACGGAACCATGGCTGCCGAGCGGAAATTCGATGCGCATTCCAACAATAAACACTAACTGCTATTCGAAAGCTGCTGATGCCCGCTTCCCTGAACTCAGTAACTTTCTGCAAAACACTCACTGGTCCAGCGTCGGTCGTCGTCGCATTTTGATTTTATGGCTCTGACATTAAAGTTTTATCGCTTCGATTCGCCAGCATCCATCCACCTACCGAAATTGGATGGGTGTGAGTTGCCGCCCTCCCCAGCAAAGGCCGCGATCGCATATGCATCCAGTTGGAACTTCCGATTTGGAATTTTCGATCCTGGTGAGCATCATCATCGGTGGAAGGTCAGGGCGACGAGGTGGTTCAAATCTGTTTTACGAATTGTTCGATTTCCTATCGGGACGAGAAGTACGGTATGTATCAATGTCTGGCGCGGCGTGGGAGGCGTGGGAGGCGTGGGAGTGAGGAACTCGTGTCAATTGCTGTCGAATCGATTTGTTCGGTAGGCTTTGGGCAAGCAATGTGATTTTGAAATTCAGCATCATTAGTGTTGTGATACATGGGAGCTACTCCGGGGGAGCTTTTGATTGAAATATATGTGTTTCCTATGAGTTTTACAGTAATCCATTATTTGAGGTGGTCCAGTAAATGGGCGATTGTGCCTAACGCGGAAACAAAGTGGTTGTGAGTTTCGAGAAATTTTCCCCGCAAACTATTTATGAATTAAGGTAGTGTATATTTAAGTTTGTTAAAATGGTAGTATGCCATGTCGATAAAAATGCAGTAAAAAATGCTCTACTTATGCTTGTTCTATAATTGTTATTTTTTGAGTGACTGTTTAATTTCTCAATTCTACAAATATTTTGAATGGTTTAAAAGCAAAACGTAAATGGCAGAGTAAGTTGAAATTGGAAAAAATAGCCCCAATATTTAAACAAAAGTTGCACTATGATAACAATACTATAACAATATGGAAAGTTTAGTCCTTACTTGACTTAGAATGAACATCATCATAATGTTTGAGAATTGAGAGGTGAAATCACAAAATTGAGAACTAGCAAAAATAAAGTGCGCACCCGTGTTTTTCAGTTTTCCTATCGATGCTCTTGTATTATCACACTTTAATCATTTGTTTTTTTTTAATGCGAAAAGAAAGTACTTTTGAGACGAATGTAATAGCAAAAATTTGATAAGGGCTGCAAAATGGTGAGTCGACAACTGTGATGGAGCGTGCGTCCCCGCAACATAGCTCTGGTCCTCACAAGTTTCTACCTCATGCTTCCACGGGTCAGCAGATGACAAAGACCGCCAGCTAAGGGTTGCGTACTTGCATCCTGGGCACTGTTGTCCAAGCTGTTGTCCTTCTGACTTCAGCTAGATTGAGGAGGTGCGTGCCGAGCGTCTGTCCACCAAGGAGGTCTGTTCACCAGCGGCTGAGTAAGAAACGCTGTATCTCGTCAGCTATACCTTAGGAGGCAGTCCCACCAACACAATGTAGGCAGCGCGGTAAGATAGCATGCTGAAGTCTTACCCTACCACGAAAAATGTAAGTATTCTTTATTTCTTTATATGGTATATAATTTTGGATCATCCATGGAATCAGAAGACATGCAGATAGTACACATGTTATTCTCATTTTATATTATAACATCCCTTCACAATATTTTTTATGCTATTTTCAGCTTCGCATTTATCCATCATCGTAAGTTTTAGTCCCCTTCCCCCCCATGGAGCGAGATAAGGCGCTATAACCTTGGCAATTGTTGCCACTCTTTTGGTTCAAATGCCAAAAGTTCACCCACAGGCAAAAGGAGCATAAACTAATCTTTCTAGCATCTATGCTCCCAACGATAAGGTACAAATTTTCAATCTGTATAACTCAACATGGAAGCGTTTGGTACGGGAGGTCCACGCTTTCTTCCTTCCCTTGATTCAGAGTAGTAGAGCGATTTTAGATCTTTCTGGAATCGCTCTATTTCTTGGAATCCTCTATGCGGCACATACTACGCAGTTGGCCTGGCCGATGACAAGAAAAATGATGTATTCAAGAAAACATCATTTTCCAGGATGCTTTTAAGAATTGGCTGCGTTAGTATGAGATTAGATTAGATTAGATTAGAATGTAATAGCAAAAATTTGATAATGCAAATCATATATTATTCGAAATTGCTCAAAAGACGTTTAATGATTGTTATTGCAGTTGGACAAGAAAAAAAACCGCACAAGGTAAAAAGACTACTGATTTCCTATCAGTAACTTCGACATCCACTCAGTACTTTGTATCTATCTTGCTGAACAATGCATTAGGTCCTAAATAACATTGGGAGACTCTCTTCATCGACTTTCTCTCTGCGTTCCAACAGCTACGTAAAAACATGTTCAAGCATTTTCAACACACATAACGGTAATATAAAGTGTAATCCAGTGATCCAACTCGTCAAAAACATCAGCAAATCGTTTTATAGACAAAGTATTAACGCAAGAGTGGACAACGAAAATCTCTCAATGCTACTTAGGACCTAATGGATTGGCACTAAAAGTTGACACGGTCACCTCGAATATGACGTAATTTTTTTCAATCGTGCATTTAAAAAACTTAAACATCCCTAATTTTGTAGGTGTACGCGTACGAAATGTTGACTATCTTTTGTTTTTGCCATTTTCATTCAGTTGTCAAAATGAAGTCGAAGTAAGAAGAGCAGCGTATTCAAATTTTGGCCAGTTTGCTGTTTTTTGCCATTTTTGCTGTTTTGGCCAGTACTCGCTTTTTGCGACTTCGAAAAAATGACTCAGGAATTGTATACCGCCTATAGTATGCAAATCGTACCCAAGGAGAAAAACTCTACAAACTCGCCGGAATTACGCCGAAAAATATTGGGCAATTGTTAAGAGAAACATCAAGAGAACTCTAAAAACAGTTGGGAGTAAAAAGCAGTTCAAGGCAAATTGGCGTACAGCATCAAATAAGGTGGATATAAAAGCAATATAAAATTTGATGATTTACCTGTGTTTTGTAGACGGTGAACTTAAAAAAGACATAAGGATTGATCATTTATATAATAAACACATCAGTGTGCACTTAATCAAGTTTGACCCATTTTGGTCCGTTCCACCCTTTATGGGAGAAATCTGTTGGCAATAGTATTTTAATTGACCATTGAAAGCAGCTTTAATCCGGGAGCTAGAAAGTCCTAGCTTTATTACAGATCCAGTAACCCATTCCAGAATGTCTGGAGAGTCACACCTATTCCAAGGTTACTTTCACATGCAGTAAGCCCTGCATTTAAATATAACCATTTTCATTTGAATAATGGTAAACTTAACATACTTTTAGGTTCAAAAATAATCCAACCTGGCGGGTATATATTGTTTATAAATGTTATAACTAGTCAGGTCTCACCATATTTCGCTGGTCCACTATAAGATTTACTCTTCTTGAATTGCGTTGTTTTCTTTGTTATAGACTTGTCATCATTGTTTGTTGAATTTTATCCCCTTGTTGGGAATGTTTTATTTGGGTGTTCGCTTTTGTTTTTCCTCCTTTTCCTAACATTACCTTAAGTGAATAAAACAAAATTAGATTAGCAGTCACACCACAAAATTATTATTCTATTGGCTCTGTTGAAACTCAAGTTAGAGATTTAGAGTGATTTTTCATATACCCAATTGCCTTATATTATGGAAAAATGGTCAGATCACCCTTGGTTTTTTTTTTTTGTTCCCCGCTCTATTCAATAAAGGGCGATACGGTCAAAATTTGGTCAATATCAACTTGACGTATTTCTTTCAATTTTGCATTTAAAAAACCTGAACACCCCTCATTTTGAAGGTGTGTGTGTAGAATGTTGCTCCTATTTTGATTTTGGAATTCACTCTTCAGTTGTCAAAATGCCGTCCAAGCAAGAAGAGCAGCGTATCAAAATTTTGCTCGCGCATCGCGTAAATCCGAGCTACTCGCACGCAAAGTTGGCAAAATCGCTAAAAGTTGCCAAATCAACCGTTAAAAATGTAATTAAAGTGTTTGGGGAACGTTTGTCGACAGCCAGGAAGTCTGAATCGGGGGGAAATCGAAAACCGGAAGCTGCTGAGACGACAAAGAGAGTTGCCGGTAGTTTCAAGCGAAACCCTAACGTATCTCTCCGAGATGCCGCAAATAAGCTGGGTGTATCGTCTACAACCGTGCATCGAGCCAAAAAACGAGCCGGACTATCGACTTACAAGAAGGTAGTGACTCCAAATCGCGATGATAAACAAAATACGACGGCCAAGCGCGATCCCGGAGGCTGTACACGACGATGCTGACGAAGTTTGACTGCGTGATAATGGACGACGAAACCTACGTCAAAGCCGACTACAAGCAGCTTCCGGGACAGCAGTTTTATACGGCAAAAGGAAGGGGAAAGGTAGCAGATATTTTCAAGCACATGAAACTGTCAAAGTTCGCAAAGAAATATCTGGTTTGGCAAGCCATCTGTACCTGTGGCTTGAAAAGCAGCATTTTCATAGCTTCCGGGACTGTCAACCAAGAAATTTACGTGAAAGAGTGTTTGAATAAACGTCTGCTGCCTTTCCTGAAGACACACGGTTGTTCCGTACTGTTTTGGCCGGATTTGGCATCTTGCCATTACGGTAAAAAGGCCATGGAGTGGTACGCCGCCAACAACGTGCAGGTGGTTCCCAAGGACAAGAACCCTCCCAACACGCCAGAGCTCCGCCCAATTGAGAAATACTGGGCTATTGTCAAGCGGAACCTAAAGAAGACCAAAAAAACTGCTAAGGACGAGCAGCAGTTCAAGGCACACTGGTTTTCTGCGGCGAAGAAGGTGGACAAGATGGCTGTACAAAATCTGATGGCAGGGGTCAAGCGTAAGGCCCGGCAATTCGGATTTGGAAAAGCGTAAGCCTAACTGAATATTTTTCCTGAATTTTATACTAATTGAACTTGAAAAAGAAATTTAATTTGATTTTTTAAATAAACGATTTCACCGATTTACACGCGTTTTCCCTTGACCAAATTTTGACCGTATCACCCTTTATCAATAATTTTTTTGTTGGAGCGTAGAACCACTGCGTCCATTGAATTGAACTTTTGTGGTATTATTGTGGTTGTTTGCATATAACATGCAAATAGCCCAGAACAACACTCGTCAACTGAAGCGACACAAATTGCGACGACACAATGATTCATCGAACAGCAGGCTAGGCGCACTCATCCCGAATCAAGTGATCCTATCCACCACCACATCCCCATGGGATCTCCAAGAGGCAGAGATGCTGCATCTGCTGGATTTGAGCGGGAGAGCAGACGGTGTAACCCGACCACAATGGTTATCGAGATGACATTAAGCTGGACATCGAGGAAGATAGTCAGTGCACAAACGACAGCTCACTGTGATCAGTCCGTTTAATTTTAGAAGCTAAGTAAAAATACGAGGGAAATAAATGCATGTGTAACAGTGATTTAAAAAACTAAACAAACTTGCGTGTAGTGAACCAGCTTGTTATTGAAGTGAAGAACGAAAACTCCTGCACATCAAGTATCTCACAGTGATTGAGCGTTGCATGGTGACAATTATAAGACATTCGCCAATGTAAGTCTACAAGCTCATTTACTAAACAGTGGTAATTGTTAATGTTCTTCTTTGCAATCCACTTATTTCCTAAGTCTTTGCCTTTTAGTCTACTACTCCTGACTCGGATTCTGCTATACTACCTATTATTTTATAAGTATCATCAGTCTGCTTTTTAAAATTATTCCTTATCTTTCGCAATTCTTCTCCATTTCTCTTCTTTTATATTTGATAGTTTATTTTTGCCTATTCTCATTATTCAAATTTTTTTAACGACAGTCTTACCATCTAATAATTTTGATACTGTTAATTTTCCTTTCGGCCTCTCCCTACTATACATGTTTCGGTCCATATTTACATTAAAATTATTTTTTACGGCTGGCTTGTAGGGCCTGCACCAACCCCCTGTTTTGCTGGAGGACCATCGTGCACAGCTCCGTTTAAAGTCCTACGCTAGCACGAGGACGATGATCAGCCGCCCCTAACATGGAGAACAGACGCCGTTTTGAGCCACCCCTGACATGTAAAACAGACGTTCAGGATGGTTAAGGCCTGGACTTTTACCCTTATAGCGCGGTGGCTTGCTTTGACAGGGCTGCTTTTGGATATTTGTGGGATTTTGGAAGAAACTTAACAGAGTCCAGCAACTGCTAAGACCACCTACAATTTAACGAAATACAACTTACTGTCATGTTTGATCTTATAATGAATATGATTGATGGTAAAACTGTTAGATTAAGATCTTGCTCTGAGCAGCCTACAATGTTGGATTAGATGTTTTGAGTTCTTCGTGCATCTAGGCTCAGTTTCTGAAAATTTGGGGAAACTGCGCATGTTGATCAATTCAACAGACCCCTCCAGCATATTCAAAATGATTTTGCTCAGTAGACTGGGTGGCATATCAAAAAACCACGTTCTGGATTTGACTAAGGCAACAATAGAATTCGGAAAGGCAATGTAAATACGGACCGGAACAATCGGCATATACCCGGGCAACGAAAATGAACTAACGATTGGAAACTCAGAACATGGAACTATAAGTCCCTCAATTTCTCAGGAAGTACCCGCATTCATACCGACTAACTGAGAGTCCACATGTTCAAAACTGTAGCACTGCTGAAGGTTTTCTGGAAAGAATCAACGATATACGTATACGTATAGGGATGGTTATATCATCTACCAGAGCTGCAAATGTGCAAGTTGAGAATCAAAGGCCGTTTCTTCCATGTCAGCATAATCAACGAGCACAGTCCTCACCTAGGAAGTGACGATGACGACAAGAACGCATCTAATACGCAACTTGATCGGGAATACAACAGCTGCCAAAACCATGAATGTTATAGCAAAGTTCAGTGCTCACCAGCTCACGAACGAAAACGGCCTCAGACTCATCGATTTCACCGCCTCCAAGAACATGGCCATACGCAGTACCTACTTCCAGCATAGCTTCCCATATCGGAACACCTGGAGATCACCACAACAGACCGAATAACAAATCGACCACGTTTTGATTGATGGAAGACACTTCTAAGATATTATCGACGTCATCATCGATTCAGACCACTATCTGGTAATGGTCAAAGTGCGTCAAAGACTTTCCATTTTGAAGAACATTCGATACCACCGCTGTATAATCTGGAGCGACTGAAGCTACCCGTAGTCGGAACTTATTACGCGCAAAACCTTAAAGCAGCGTTGCCGAACGAGGGAGAGCTAATCGAAGTCCCTCTTTAGGACTGCTGGAGTACCGTCAAAGCAGTCATCAACAACGCAGCGGAGGCACCATAGGGTTTGTGGATAGTAATCGACGGAACCATTGGATCGACGAAGAATGTCAAACGGTTCTAGATGAGGAGAATGCAGCGCGGGCATTGGTGCTGCAGCAAAGGCTTCGTCAAAATGTAGAGCGATACAGACAGAAGCAAAGACAGCAAACACATATCTTCCGAGATAAGAAGCGTCACTTGAAGGAGTTGGAGTGCGAAGACATGGATCAGCTCAATCGTTCTCAAGATACGCGTAAATTCTACAAAAATCTTAACGCATCCTATAAAGGCTTCGCGCTGCGAGCCGAGATGTTTCGGGATATAGATGAAGCTATCTTGACGGATGAACGTGAGGTGATTGAAAGGTGAAGGTGAAGGTGAAGTTTAGAATGCCACCAAACAGCTTAAGAATAACAAAGCAGCTGGTAAGGATGGCATCGGAGCGGAACTTAAATTGGCCCGGATAAGTTGGCGACTTATAGTTAGGATCTGGGATACAGAGCAGCTACCGGAGAAGTGGAAAGAGGGAGTTATATGCCCAATATACAAAGAGGGTAACAAGTTAGAATGTGAGACCTATCGAGCGATCACTATTCTCAACGCAGCCTACAAAGTGCTGTCCCAGATTATCTTCCGTCGTCTATCGCCGCTAGCAAGCAGATTTGTGGAAAGTTATCAAGCTGGTTTTGTGAACAGTCAATCGACAACTGACCAAATCTTTACGTTGCAAAAGTATTGCAAATATCAAGTCCCTACACGCCATCTATTCATCGACTTCAAGGTCGCATACGATATTATTGATCGCGAAGAGCTATGGAAGATTATGGACGAAAACGTTTTTCCCGGAAAACTGACCCGAATGATCAAGGCTACGATGGATAGTGTACAGTGTTACGTGAAGAGATCGGGTGCGTTATCGGATTTGTTTGAAACACGCAAAGGACTTCGACAAGGCGATGGTCTTTCCTGCCTCCTGTTCAACATTGCGCTAGAAGATGTTATGAAACGTGTGGGGTACGATTTTCAATAAATCCGGCCAATTCATCTGCTTCGCTGACGGCATGGACATGGTTGGCAAAACGTTTCAGGTGGAAGCTGATCACTACACCAGGCTGAAACGTGAAGCGGAAAGTGTTGGATTGAAGGTGAATGCGTCGAAGACTTAGTCTCTGTTGGCTAGAGGAACTGAGCGTGATAGAACTCGCATTGGCATAACTGTGACCATCGACGGAGATGAGTTCGAGGTGGTGGATGAGTTTGTGTACCTCGGATCATTGGTGACGTCGGATAACAACTGCTGCAGAGAAATTCGGAGACGCATTATTACCGGAAGCCGTGACTCCACAAGACCTTGAGGTCTGGTATACTTCACCCCCGTACAAAGTGCACCATGTATAAAACGCTGATAAGACCGATAGTTCTCTACGGGCATGAGACGTGGACAATGCTCGAAGAGGACCTGCAAGCACTTATAGTTTTCCAACGACGTATGCTTAGGGCCATGTTTGGCGGTGTATGTGAAAACGGTGTATGGAGAAGAAGGATGAACCACGACCCGGCGCAGCATTACGGCCAACACAGTATCCAGAAAGTGTTTGCCTGGAATCCATCCGGTACAAGACGCAGAGGAGTGCAGCGAGCTAAGTGGTTAAACCAAGTGGAGCAAGACCTTGGAAGTGTGGGACATTCGAGGAACTGGAGACAAGCAGCCCTCAACCGAGTTTTATGGATAAATATCTTGATACCGAGGTGGTTGGACCAGAATAATTAAGTAAAGTAAGTATTGCAAAATTCAAGTCATACTTCGTAAATAGGTAAAGTTGGTATTACATAAATTGTTGATCCATGGAATTGAAATAATCGACAAATATTTACTTTTCATCGGTAACTGTCGGAAAAATCCCAAGAAAGCGTCTATGAAGGTATTCGAAAAACAAGTGAAAATCTTGCTTATAACAAAGTGAAAGAACAATTGGTGAGATTTTTTGGTGATGGGCTACCGATGGTTGCATCTGATTCAGTTGTGTCCAGCTTCAGGCACAACAAACCATAACCAAAAAGCAACTTTCCGAATGAAGTACAGGATTTATTTATCCTTGAAGATGATTGTATTGACGATGATAAGTGAGATGTTTGTAGAATTAATGTTATACATAGATTGTAAGAAACAATTAAATTTCTGCTATATCTAATGCACATAGAGGTAATGCTGAATTTGGCTGAAATTAATGGGATATTTCTGGTTTTAATCAGATAACACTTGAATCTAGTCTTTTGTATAGAAGATTGCAAACATTTTTGTATGGCGCCTAAACGATTGTAAACGAATTCGTTGTTTCCGCTTCCTTTGACTTGAAATCAAACGAAAGAAAATCTTACGCACCTGTTAAAATTCATTATTTTTGTGTGTGTGTATTCTCCAATGGACTATTGTTTTCGTTTAAAATTACTTTGAGAAAAAACGTAGCAACCTTAAAAATTAACTTTTGTGTATCTATTTTTTTATTCAATTCAAATTCAATATATTATCTCTCGAAGATCATGGTTGTCATATTTTCGTAGGTGAGAAGGCTTATTGCATGCAGAAGGTCGTAATGGGAGACCAAAAACATGATCTGAAGTTATAGTATTAACTCTGCTTTTTTTTAATTGCCACGTCGTAGTACGTTTATTTGAAGGCACTGAAAGAAGTGTGATACTGGCGAGTTTATCCACAATTCACGTTGAGACGAAGCTAGGAACAATTTTCCATTACTTGATATCAAATAATTTATAAAAACGACAAAAAGTGCACTTTTCATTAGCTTGACAATTATTTCATTGTTGTTTATTCTCTTGTTGCCATTGATTCAATATCAAATATACCTATAGAGTTGGTATCATTATCATTAAACTCTTCGTTTTTCTGAGAGGGTGAGTGTTTTAATCATGATTGTGAGCAACTAATATTCTCGATGTTTCAGATGTTTCAGGTGCACAGAGTTCTATGTTAAAATTTATATCATAATTCAAATGTGCGTTCTATATGACAGCCGTAATCAAAGTACTAACTCTAACAACATACTAATTAAGCTAGAGATCAGACCTCTTTAATTGAAGAAGGTCATCGAAAAGTGTTTCTTAAGATAGACGCAGACAACGAATTAAAGGCTAAGGTTTTATGAAGAGAGTAGGACGCTGAGTTTCCGCCATAGGCCATAGAATAATTCTTTTCTATATCGGTCAGTTTAACTTGATTAGGCTCTCAAATTAAGGTCGTAGAAATAAGAACCCAGACCCACAACTAAAACAATCGTGACAGTAAAATTTATCGGGTCTTCTCGTCTGCCTCCCCAAACATCCCTTTGAACCGTTCTGTTTTAGTAGTTTCTTGTGTTGTTGCAGAAAGATCAAAATATTGACTTTATATAAATTGTAGTTTGAGAATTCACGACCTTATTATCTCTTTTTTTGTGATTGTGATTTACCGAGTTAAGGGTCTTCTTTTTCCAGTATTTTCTTACCGGTCCAAAACGTTTAACCTCTTGCCATAACCTATCCTTGTTCCTTCCCATGGAATTCATGTGGTCGGAGTAGACTAATTCACCGATTCCCTTCCTTCATCATCGGCTTTGGACTAACTTGCGCTCTTATTGCCCTAACAAATACTGCAAAATAAAAATTGAAAATTTTATATAAACCTCTATTATTGAACTTCAAAATGCAAGTAGTTGTATTCAAATCGATTCAAAGTAAAAATAAAGTGAAAGGTATTGGAAGGTAATCGAACAATTTTGTTTTTTGGACATGAAACCCCGCTGCAAAAGAATTAAATTTAAAACCAATGATCATCAAATGTTATTCCAAAAAGCCTGAGAAGGCTAGAGAAAATATTAAACAAAAAAAATAAAAACATCATTTTTTAAGGATATGTCCTGCCTCCAGTCCCAGTGGCCCCCGTCTAATGATGGTCTCGATTCAAGAATCTAAATTCAAGCAACTAAATTACAGTCAACATTAATCGCTAAACGATCGTCGAAAATTGCATCGAAGCAAAATAACTCGCAGCGTAAAACATTTATCAGCAAATTTATAAATCACAAACTTTTGCTCCCATATTCCCGAAAACCCCTTCTTGGCCCACTTCCCAAACGAAAACGAGTCCAGCCATTAATCACATTAGAGAAGAGAGAGAGAGAGTTTGCCCTGCCCTTGGTTGTGCTGGCTGCCACGCGAAAATCCTGAACCCACCACCGCTCGTCTCCGATCTTCCCGCCATAAACTAAGTTTCGTACTTGAACTGATTCACGATTCATGGCCAACAACGGCAGCCGTCCCACCGTCGTCGTCGTCCTGCCCTGAGCGAGCCAGTTTATGTACGATCGCCCGGCTAATAAATTACATTGGAGAAAATGAAAATTAATTCTAGCAAATTAAGACAATTAGCGAGAAAGCGCTGGGTAAGCCCAGCTTTTGGATGACCGAACTGCTGGATTGACTGCTTCTAAAATTAACGTGAAGATACGACCGGAGCGCAATACTTTTCGTAAACAATCAGAAAATAACTGCTGGAATTATGCGAAATAATTCCAGATCGTTAAAACACAATTTTCGAAGCACAACTCTCCGTCCAAACCGGATTATCACGAATTCAATTTATGTGAACCATTGAGAATGCTCCTCTTCTCCTCGCTTTCTAACTCAAGTGCGGGCAAATGGAGAATGCTCGGAAGATTAATAATATTAAGTATCGCCCGATTGGTGCTGGAAAATTTGCACCAAGCTCCGTTCTATTTTCAATTGGCCCCAAACTAATGAACGTTTCCATTTTCCCAAACCCCCCCATCGCCTCGGTCCCGGCACTCAATTGGCTCGAAGTGATTTTCTAACCGATTCCTTTCCCTTCTTTTCCAGCTGAGCCAAGACATCGGCTACGTGCTCTACTCGGCGCTCGGATCGTTCTACATTCCCAGCTGCATCATGGTGTTCGTCTACATTAGGATCTACTACGCGGCGAAAGCACGAGCCCGGCGGGGGATCCGGAAAAAGCCGCTTAAACCGCCCAGTGAACAGGTGAGTCCTTTTGGAGGGATGGGTTTGATTCAAAACGGATCTATCCGGGTGGAGGAGATTGGAGGAGATTTATTTATTGGGAGGAAATGTTTCAATTAGTGGGTTGGATTGGAGCGTTTCGTCATTTCGTCGTGAGTTTGCGGGTGAAAAGTGTTGGATGTGTGTTGAGATGTGAATATGGTGGAAAGCTTGCTTGCTTTTGTCAAATGTCGCTGAATCTTTGACAGATTTGGTAAATAG
The DNA here is from genome assembly GCA_034211315.2 of Aedes japonicus. Lineage (NCBI taxonomy): Eukaryota > Metazoa > Arthropoda > Insecta > Diptera > Culicidae > Aedes > Aedes japonicus. Next base: position 37 of record JASCZW010005893.1, on the reverse strand, counting down.
ACAGAATTGACAGCTGTGTTCGTCTTCTTCTTATATT